>WBNH01006465.1:0-27886 GCA_013401255.1 Urocolius indicus
GAACTTTTTGTGTTCCAACTTTAAGATTTAATCTGCATTGGGAATTAACCTTTTTAATTTGTATCTTAGCCTGAATATTGCAATGATTATTCTACATAACTCTACTCCTTCTATGTAAGGTTTTATTAGTTCAGAGTTTGGTGGGGTTTTTTTTGGTTTTTTTTTTTTTTTCTTTTATTATTGGAGAAGCGGTTGCTTGTGGCTATATTAGATTTCAAAAATTTAATTTGGGTGAAACCAGATTTCAGAAAGCTGGATATTTAATGCAATTTCCAGACTGCCTGTTTGACTGTGAGCCAAAGACACTGTGCTTTCTGGACACTAAACAGAAAATTGAACAGGAATTTGTAGCCAAATCACTCAGTTCACCTTCATAGTCTAAGAAATGACATATGTGGATTGTTAAGATCAAAAACATAAGCACGCAAGCTTTGGAAAATGACAAGAGAAAATTTGTTTATGAAAACTTCTTCCAGCCTAGTTGTTAAGACGAACCAAATAAGACAAATTGCATTGTCTTGGCAAAAGATACTAAATTATGAAATACTTTTCCTGCTAGACATAGATTTTAGGATTTCATCTCTAGGCTGCTTTAAGAATAATGTATGAGGTGGTAGAAAAGAGTGGAGAGAGTTAAAAGGAGAAATATTTCCATAGAATGATGCAATACATAGCAAATTCAGGTGTTTATGTCCACGACATATATTTTCATTTAGATAAGGAAAAAAAAAAAGATAAAATGGAGCAAGTCACTAGAGGAGATGTAACATGTTCTTCAGCAGTTTACTATTAGTTGACAAATAGACTTTCTCAGGAATTTTAAATGCAAACTCTGTTAGAAGTTGTGACTATGTAGCTAGCAATGGTTTTACTGTTTTGCCCTAATTTCTCTCATTTTACAGTCTCATTTTATCTCTTTTCCTCTGTTCAAGTTCAGTAGTTACTCTCTCTATAGCCCTTGCTCTTTAATGTCTGTAACTCTTAATTTTTCTGTGTCCTTTTGTCTCATCCTTCATAGACAGCCTCCTCTTGTGGGCAGCCTGAGTGTCATGAAGGGAACTATGGAAGCTGCAGCCTTTTTCTGATATCCAGTGCCAGAGTTAAGTGCTTAGTAGCAGAAACCACTAATGGGGGTCTCCATGGAGCTAAGACAGGCCATTGTCCATGGGTTCTCTGATCTCCACAAGCCTGAGCCAGAACATTCACAAGGAGAGGTGGGAATATTCCAGTAATATTGCCAAGGAGCTGTAGGAACAAAATCAGAGGTCTCTTGATTTTAAACGTGTATGCTGTGCCTGTGTAAGTGTAAAGGTTGCTTGTAAATTGATAATATAATATAAGGATAATTGATAATATAAGGAGAGATAAAAGCACAAATAGTATTTTCATTCTGTACTTGCTAAATGCTTTTTGTCCAATCTGTAGAAGGTTAAAATCTTCATAGCAAAGAAGTTAAAAGCTTGTTTTATTCAGAGGCTAATTTTAACCCACTTTTAGAATGTAATAAGGCTCACACTGTTACATTGTCCTCCTACTGTTTTCTGATAGTCAAAATGATGGAAAAAAGAGGTCCAGTAAAAGTTTGAATACAGATTCAAAAAGAGCAGTTCAAAGTCGAGCACTTCAGTCTGAAAACTAAAAAGTTGCCAGAGGTATACCTTGTGACAATGCAAGTACTCTACCTCGTAGACAACATATAAACTGAGCATTTTTGTGTTACACTACACAAAGCTATTCTTCTTTCTGCAGCCTTTATCTGGTATGTTATCACCTCACTTTCTCTGACAATTTTTTAAAATGCTTCTTTTCCTTTATGTTACTTTCTTGCTGGTTTCCTCCTCTCTGCACTTTTTCCACCTCTCTCTGCCTCTCTCAGGAGGTTTGGCACTGTTTCAGTTAGCCTACTCAGAGGAGAACGGCTGATTCTGAAAGCTCATTTGCTGTGAGGGGTGGAGTTTGCCAAAGTACCTATTCAGCTTAAAGGACAAATGGCTTGCTGCCAGTCCTAAATGCATATTCAAGCAATTGTACAAAACAAAGTCGGTCTATTGAGAAACTTAATGATGAGCTGAAAGCTGTATTTCCTCTTTTTATTATGGCCTCAATATTTTAATGATCTCAAGTTATCATTTAGTTAGCAACATAAAACCTAAGTCGGATGGTTGTGTGGATAGTATTTCGTCTAAGAGACTTATTAACCAAACCCACAATTATTCTTTTTCTCCTGGAACATGCTTTTTGCCTCTATATATGAGTGAATTAGTGACAAGTAACTAATCATGAGTTTTCCTTGAAAGGAATTCTCTAGATGTCTCTAGGCATTATCATGAATTGCACTGTCACAACCTTAAGTTACTGGCTGAAAACAAGCCCCATACTGATAGCAATTACAAGTGACAGTTTCTTTCATGCAGTCCATAAGCTGTGATTTGAACTTGTAGTAGTGACACAACTCATTATGCAAAGTGATAGTGGTGAGTGAGAGAGCAAAACAAACAAAACCCAACATTCATATAACATTGAGGAGTACTCAGATAAATAGAAATGTTTAACTTAGCACAGGAGTGTGTTGTGAGAAAGATCACAAATAGGTGTCTGACATAAATCAGATTTGTGTGACCTAGGTCTAAAAGGAGCACATATTTTTAGCTTCTATAGCTTAAGAAATGGCAGCAGAAACACAGGTCAGGAAAGTGTACACTATATAGTCTCTCAAATAACCAAAGTTGTTTATAGTATATTAAAGCAACCAAACAGGTTACTAAAAAAACTAATAAAAGAAAATCTATTCTGCAGCTTAGTAAAGTTCTGAAGCACAACATCTAATGCAAGCAGATGAGTAAAATTCAATTCTCTTTTAATGTAAATTTTTAGACAATACTTATTTTTTTACTTTTCAATGCCAGTAACGTGACTCAGAGTGCTCAAACCTATGTCTGAAATCCAGTTATGCTTCCTGTGTGCTGTAGCCAGTTGAATGTGTTTGTTCCTGCTTACTTTTCATTTGACCTCAAGAATGTCTATCTGGCAGCATTCCAGGTTGATTTCAGGAGAGGTATTTTATCTGCTGGTCTTACTTGATATGTACTCTTGCGAGTTTAGTCATTCTTCTGGCAGATTTCACCCTGGACCTCATGTTTTTGTTACTGAATTAAAAGGTTTTTTTGGTCATTTGAATGATCAGGAAAAACATCAATCTTTTCCATGAGGTGAAAATATCTACTTCTTTATCTTCTCAAAGAAAGAAGATGATGGTGGATAACTTAGTGGTTTTAGAGACCAAAAGTAAAGGAGAGAAGCATTTCTTCCTTGGTCTTCATGCAAAGGTTCTCAGAAACACCCACTAAGGACTACTGATTGTAGAGGGAATATAGAGGTTCAAGGTTTTAAACAATGCCCATTCTCCGAAGGCAAAGATTATTGCCTCCATTCATCTATAGCAAGTATGTTTTTCATATTGAAGTAAAAGTGCACCTTACCAGAATGTATCGTACTATATTCATGTGTATTGTGTTTCATGCATCAGTTAAAAATACACTTTCATCTGCTACAGATAGCCTAGGAAATTTGGAAATGTGTCCATGCAATGAAATTTTTTATCACACTGCCAATTCCAAGTCCCAGCATTTACCAAAAGTGTTTATCTGAAGAGCAAGTAGGCAGGCTTTGAGATCCACTTCTAAAAATTTTTTTGATACGTCAGATGGTCATCAGAAAGAGTCGATGTTTGCTGTGGAATTAATTTAGTTTTCAGGATAACGTGTTGATAAAAAATAAGGAATAAATCAGTCTTCACATTTGCAAATATTGCAGTTACTCATCTTCTAGATTGTGACATTGTTTATCTGAAGTTTCCTATTTATCCTTCAGCACAATAAAGGAGAAATACACTAGAACTACCCTTATGATTCATCTATGTTTGAAAGGAATCTATGCAAAGATTAATTCTTACTTTTTTGAAAAATACCTGTAATGTTTTTAATCTATTTTAAAAATTATTGCATAGATCTAAATGAAGATATCTGTTATCTTGAAAATATGTTAATATATTACTTTGTTGAAATGGCTATGGTATTAATGAGTTTTTCTCCCTAAGTAACCCTGTGTAACCACAATTTATTTTAAAACAATAGGGATGGATATTCCATATATTATACAGAATAGATTTTTATCAAAATGCAGAGTGTGTTAATACTATAAAATGATTAGTCTGGATCCTCAGTAAACCGAGACCTCTTCCATCTCAGAGCTCAAGCTTCATATTGAGGCTCAAACCTGAGGCTATCAGACTTAGGATTTAACAAGTATGACTTAAATAATCTCCCACAGATGGCTGTCAACATCTTGCAGGTTAAGGTGTAATTTACAGTTAATAGCTAGAGCTGACAAATTTGGCCTACCGCTGTTGGAATCTTTGCAAATGGTTATTAAACATCTAATTATCAAGTGCCCTGTGCACATGAGAAATTTGCCTTCCCATAGTTTTGTGTTATTCTGACTGTGTTGTAGTTCATATGTAAAAGATTGTTTAATTAAAGAAAGAGTCATTCGATTTTCTAATGAATACTTCTTTAATAGCACAGTTGTTCTTTCTGGTATTAAATGTATTTCATATGTTTATATATCAAGTGTTTATATGTTTATGTATCAAGTGTATATGAATATTGTTCCTTAAAAGATGTGAGTCAATAGGTAGTAGGATGAGAAAACTATGCAATAACTCTTCTTATGCAGTTTATAGAAAACGATAAAAATCTGCAGAGTCCTACAGTAAAACAATTGCATATGTATTTTTAAAGACAATATAATTATGTAAAAATGTATGAGGGATGAGTTTCATTTAGATCGAGTGAAGGATCTTCCTGTTCTAGCTTCAATGCATCCTACTAACAATGACTAGTGTTGCCTCCTGTGCATAGTGAGCAAATGACTGTGACCAAGAACTGTCAACTCAAGCTGTCAGAGTGTGATTTGAAGTAATTTACAGACAAGTTCTCCTTAAGTTTAACATTTTAGAATGCTCAAACATTCCTTCAGCTACCCATCAAGAGTGCAAGTTTTGTGAAATATTTGCATATGGTGTATATCATTCAGTAGTGACACAAGTATTCTGTTGAAACTGTTTTATTTCCATCTTCAGCGACGTGAGGATATTATAAAAGTGTGGCCTGTTTTTTTTATTGTTTGTTTGTTTCAATAGGTTGTTTGACTCAAGTATCTTTGTTGTAAACAAAAAACATTTTTTATTAGAAACATAGTTTTGTTGTTTTACTTCCCACACAACCTTTTAGATTTGTTCTTTCTGAAGAGGAAATAGCAAAATTTTATTGAGGAAAGCAGGATTCATGTAGTAATTACAATTTGTAAAGCTAGAATTACTAAGGTAATTCCACAAACCTGCATTCTGAATTTGGGAACTACTGGTTTCCAGTGGAAAACTTTGGTTTAGGGTTTTCAATGAATTTTAAAAAATTCAAATGTGAGGTTTCATTGAAAAATACTTTCAAATGGAATGTAACTTTTAAAAGATCTTAAGATCTATAACATTAAGTAATGTTTGCTTGTTACTGTAGAGTATATCCTCTACTGGTCAGTAAGGCTTTATTTTTTTTTCTGATCAATTGTTACATTCAATTCTAGCAGTGTATTTTGACATCATAGATTTTGACAGATGAAAGCTAAGATTATTCAAGCTTTACTCAGTAGCTGGCAGTTTAATGTTAATATCTAAGCATATGCTTAATTTCTGTCTGTGAAAAATGAGTACTTACTTTCAAAGTAAAAGTAGCATTTATTAGCACTAAAAGTGAGCTACTTAATGGCCTGGGCATGTCCTTGAAAGATCTCAGTGCAACATTTGTACTTATTATTTATGAGGTGTCTGTTCATTTTATTTCAAATTGATTGGCTACTGAATCATCCTGTCAATCATTTCAGGATGCAAACTGTATGTAGAAGACTTGTCGATATCCAATATGTGAAAAGACAGCTGTTGGGACAGATTCACCAGTCAGTGCATGAGTTTCTCTTTTCTTCCTTGGAGAATTCTTTACATCAAAGTTTCATATAATTCAAAGTCTATTTGTTGATTATTTGCTGAAATTTAATGCCATATGGGTGACTGTCAATTTGATTATTGTTAATAACAAGAAATAATATGTACTGGAATCCACCAAATATTGCTTGAGTCCACCATTGCAGTAGCTATTTCTTGTCATTCTGAGTGAGCAATATAGTACTCATCTCTTTCTCCTTTCCTCCTCTGAAATTAGGTATATGTAAATCCAGTTAGCCTGACTCGCATTTTTTGCTTTTTGGAGTAATATCAGTGAAGCAGAGCAAGGACTTACCTCTCTTGCTTACTCTTGATGAGGAGTCTCAGTCTTCAGGAGTGTAGTAGAGAGGAGTGGGAGAGAGTAGAAACTCCAAAGCATTCCTGTCTGTACTTTCCTCTCACAGACTCCACCTGCAATCTGTTGCATGTGACCAACAGAAATCTCTGCTACCTTGTAGCATCTAGCAATACAAAACAATAGCAGAAAAATCCATAATAAATGACAGCAGAAAAAAACATCTATCGCTACCCCTTTTTTTGCCTGCTTCCTGGTCCCTGAGGAATGATGTTGATTTTTGAGAGAAGACAGAATGATAGAAATAATAGAGATTACTTACCCTCTATTCTATTCTTGTCAATTCTTATTCCCTGGAATCACATATTCTCTGAAATAAGGCAAGGTTCTTACTGTTGTTTTAGTGTACTGCCCCAAAGTACACTAGTTAATTGTTATACAGAGTTTCCTCAGTGAAGGCTTAGAGTAGCTGAGTCTGACTAGCTAGGTCATGTGCTCCATCATGTAGGTGAGTTTGACCACAGAAGTCAAATTAATTATATGGTTTCAATATTTCAGGAGAGTGAGATTGTAAAGATGAAGAGAGAAAAGTACTGGGGATAGGTTTGCTTTGTTCCATACATGTGACATTTTAAGACTTGAAAGAAGATTCTGTTTGTTAGGTTTGAGCGATTTCGATTTTTCTGTATTCTAAATTTGTTTTAACAAATTTTGAATAATGAAAATCAACTAGCACATTATCGTGAAACAGATTGGAAATAAATGTGATTAAGATACACTCAAAGCTTGCAATATTTTCCTACCAGAATTTTGTTGAACCGGTGCATAACAGAGACAACCTATATTTCTTGAACGTGGATCAGAATTTAGATTTCAAACAGCAACAACAACAAAAATAGAGCTGTACCTATACACAGATGTATTTTTCCTATTCTATTTAATGAACATGTTTCTGTCAAATTACAGTCTCCAAAATAGTGCCATTATGAATAAAAATGTTATTAGTTATTTCTAATTCCTTTAAAATTGTTCCCATAGGGCAAATTGAGAGGAATAATTTTTATGTGAAGTTTGCCTGTATTAGCTTATACTGGTGTTGTTCTCCTTCTAAGTCAATTAGAATTTTTTAACTGTTGACAGCAAATGTGTCCATGATTGTATGCGGTTTTCAGGTAGAAATGATAATTAAATACTACACTGTACAAGCTGAGAGAATCCTGAATTTTTTAATGAATATTGCACAACTAGAAAACCTGAAGGTCTTCTCCAACTGTAGCAGACACACACAGGTACAACAGTATACATTGTTTGGAAATATGAAGACTAAAATAAATATGGAAGAAATAATTCTGTAGAAATCAATCTGAAATATTTCTACAGTAAGAAGAATTTGTTTACAAGTGTCAAAATTTCTGTAAGTGCCTGTTAGTTACTGGAAAATTCTGTTTATGTTCAAAATCCATTAAAATACAGAGCAATCTCAAATGAAATCAGAAATAAATGTGAATATGTTATCATTGTTTATTAGGACTCAAACATATTTGTTTCCTTATGCAATAACTTACAGGAAACACTGTTAAGGGGACATAGCTCACAAGGGAATACCACTCAAATGAAGGAAAGATTGTGACCAGAAAATTAAAAACACCCAAATAAATAAAAGAAATATTAGTAACAGGATAAAATATGTTAATCCAAAAGAGGCTTTAGGACACACTTAAATTTAAACAGGCCTTATGACTTTGTGTTTAATGGAAGAATTAAGCTCATTACTTGAGTAAAATTGGCTGCTGTACTATGTAAAAGGAGTATGGCTAAGAAACATTCCTCAATAGATCAGTCTTGGGATAGTACTTTCCACAGAAGTGAATAACCACCGAAATTTCTGCTAAACTTTGGGAATTTAATTCTACTTTCACCTCTTAGTTGTAATAGTCATTCTTTTTATATCTGCCTTGTCAGAGAGAAGGTTTAGGGAATAGTGAACCGCCAGGTTAGATTTATGTGGTCTTGCTCAACAGCATCAAAGATACACCTTTAATATCAATTCTGCAGCTAACTTCAGTGCTGACAGATGCATTTTCAAATGCTGAGAGCATCAAGAATTTTTAGTGTTTCAGGAAATTAGCAGTTATCAGAAAAAGTGATACGAACTGAAGTTCTGTATCACAAGAAACAGAAGCTTTTGTACTAACAGTAACACAGAAACCATGTAGTTCTGCAAAGCACATAAGCAAATGTTAGACATGCAGATCTTATTGCTAAAAAGAAAACTATACCTTTGGATTAAAATTCCAGACTAAGAAACTTTATTTTGAGAAACTTTATTTTTTGTTTGATTGTTTTGTGGTTGTTTTTCTTTTTTTAAAATAAAGTAATGGCCTTTCAGCAATTTTTGTAAACATATCACTGAAAGCATTACTATATTAAATTAGGAACTACTAATAGCTTATGGAATGAACAAAATGTGTAATTTTCTCTTGAATTGTAGATTCTTCATTTCAAATTATGAAGTGTATGTGAATGGAGTCTAAAGGATGCATTTACAAAAACGTGAAGTAATTATAGAAATGCTTTCTTGTATTTTTTTTTTTCATGGCACACACACATATATATATATATATATATATACCCTCTTTCATGATCAAATTTTCCTCATGATGCCATGAGGTAAAAGCTCTGCTGTTGACTAAGTTTGTTGTCATTGGTCAGTTAAGACTATAATAAAAACAAATGAGTAGATACATGCATGTTGTGGGATGAAGTACCTGAGTTACTTTTGGTATTGAAAGGAAACTAGTTATAGCAATATTGAGCTCAACTTGTGTTGTTAATTTGCATTTTAGCTTTTGCTTTTTCTTACTTTTTAATATCAGGCAGCATATTTGATGATTTTTCAGCAGTAAGATTACTTCTTGAGCTTTCAGATTTCTTGTGCTTACCTGAACTGATCTTCTATTCCTTTGAAGTGTGCCCGTTTCTAAATTAGTCCAAATGATGAATGATTTTTAGCATAAAAAATTACTAGTAAGAGTGCATTAAATAATTTGAACTCATACTAAGCTTCTTAACTGGAAGGGGGATGAAGATCTCTAACTTTTCATACTTCTCCATTGGATTTTGGTCATGGAAGTACAGCAAGAAATTAGTCTCTCTACATCATCACTGAAAACTGCGCAAGGTACAAGATGGCTTCTTGCTCTTGATTCTAAGGAGTTTCAAATGCAGTCGTCTTCTGCAGAAAAATTAAAAACTAACCAAAATCATTCTGGACAGTAAGAATTTCAGTCATGTTGCTCATTTGCACCCAGACAAAAATATATGATGAAAATACACAATGTGGTTTTTGTATGTCATTCAATTTCAAAGTCACTAATAATGAATACTAACAAAGAGTTTGAAAGCAGAAGCATCTATTCTGAAATGAAAATATAGAACAGACACTGAATGGCTCTAAAATAGTGCTCTTTCTGTGTCACCATATGCTATTAAATTACCTAGAAAACAAACTTATCAACCATTATTTCTCCTTTTTAATACAGACTATATTGATACACAATTCACAATTTCATAAGTATTTAAACTAAGAAAAAAAGACTCCTCATGTTTATGTACATTAATGTTAATTAATCAATATTATAAAAAATATAGAACAATGAACATAGTGTGAAAGCTTATTTCTGCAGAAAAACATTAAAGAAAACTAGAACAATAACTAATCAACTCTATATAACATACGAAACACTTAAAACCTAAGTTACGAGGGCAACGTTTCGACTTGAGTTACATATGCTGTTGTTCAGATTGTTAATGAATGTCTGGTCTTTATTTTGAAAGGAGTAACTTTGCAATTAGAAAGCAATTCTAAGCCCATTCAGGTGGAAGACAAACTGAAATAGGGTGATATTAATTTGGAGCAGTTTAAGAACGTTTAATTAGATGCCCTAAATCCATAATTCAATAATCATAAGGGAAAGCCACGCTGCTTAAAAAAAAAACTAGCTTATATAGAGAATAAACCTTTTTTATTAAATAAATCTCAGAGAAGATGGAAAAGAGGTGGAAGAGAGGGTAACTTGATAGAAACCAGTATTACTGTAAACTGGTAATTTCATTTAGAAGCTAAGAGTTGGAGGAAAAACAACAGAAAAAAAAATTGAAAAAACCTCTTAATGGCTAATGAAACAAAGGTGAATATCTTAACTTTCTGAAGTATAACAGCAATCATATCTATCTATTTGATTCCAGTGGTAGCTGTAAGTTGTGGAAATTTCCATAGTAACAACCAAATATAGATTGTTTGCAACAGCTATTACTGTTCTATATTTGTGGGGACCAGATATTTCCTCAAGTCTTGATGAGGAAGAAACAGTTTCTTCTGAGCCAAAACTCTTCTCTATGAGAAATAATGACAAAGAAACATTTTTTAATTAAGAGAGTGTGGTTTGCTCTTTATTATTGTTTTGTTGGTGTTTTCTTTTTGTCAGAAG
This sequence comes from Urocolius indicus, assembly GCA_013401255.1. NCBI lineage: Eukaryota > Metazoa > Chordata > Aves > Coliiformes > Coliidae > Urocolius > Urocolius indicus. The sequence goes on from WBNH01006465.1 coordinate 10,841, forward strand.
AACAAAATTTCTATATGATATGATCTTATTGGATTGCTAAATTAGGGTAAGTGCTGCAGTGACACTTTAATAGCAATTTCTTGGTGCAAACCTTTCAAACTTCCTAAATATGTCACTATCTCTTATGGACATAAATGACTGCAGTAGTCCATGACGTGTTTTCTGATGTTATTGTGGTAATGGTGGAAAAACAAAATAATTCTGGTTTGGCCTGTTGCTAAGTGGTTTTCTTGAAAATTTTGATGTAGTTCTTTCTTGCTTGTTTTTATGGGAAATCTTGAGAGACAGAAAGGGCAGTAGAGTTGTTAATTACTTTAGAAAAGGTAAGCAAAAGAGAAGAATTGTTAAGCCTGAAAAGGTCACATTTGGACAGACTCGATTTGAGATGATGAGATTTCTAAAATGTAATGTCTGAAAAGAAGAAAGAAAAAATTCAAAGGCAAAGAAACATCTGTGAAGATCATTCTTGTAAGTCTAAATCTGAACTACAGAAGCAGTGATGAAATGAAAGCATCTTTATACCCATATTGTAGCTCAAGTAGCAGAAGTAAAAACTGTTCTGCAGTTTAAAAATCGGATTTTTCTCTGTAGCCCTAATGATCATTTTCTTTGAGAGGAAGAGATGGAGAAGCCTTATATTAAAAAAGGCTCCCATACTCCCTTCTAGTCAAAACCAAAGCTTTTTTCTTGTCACTGTTAAAAAGTTTAATCAATCATTGCACAGACTGGCATCCTTTGGTTAGCTTTGAAATGCATAGCCATTCTGATTCAGATTCTACTCCAAGTTGTTCCAATTCTTGTCCACTTTCTGAAAAAGTAATGGGGCATATTGCATTATCCTTGTTACAAAACAACAAATGGTTCTTAAGCTTTCCACAAAGGGTTTCCATGCCAGCAATTTTTCTGCAAAGATTTTCCTCGAGGATAAACCTACTGTAGTACTAGACCTGAGAATGTGCATGGCATGCTCTTTCTTACCCTTGGAATTAAAATTGATGATTTCTAAGGTGTTGGGTTCAAAAATTTTGTCAGTATTTGGTTGATGAAAGCAATCACTAATAGAAGTAAATGTTTGCTTTGTCTACATCATGTCTGAATACCCTGAATTACTTCTAAGCTGGCCTAATAGAAACATTTAAATTGAAGAAGATGAAAATACTAGGAAGCAGATATTTAAAGAATACTTATCTTTGACTAGACAAAAATCTGCTTTCAGAAACCTGTAGCTGCTGATTTGACTAAGGAATTTACAGAAGTTTGAGTAAAAGCTTGTTATCTTCAATTTAACGGTCTGACATGGCCTAAGTTTTTTTCAGTTTGTGTTATATCAAAACTGAGGAAATTACTATTACATCAAAAGCAGAAGTTTGGCAGAAGCAAGTGTCACCTTCCAAAGCCTTTCGGATCCCTCACTGACTCTCTAGACTGCTGTTCTCAGGTTGTTCCTCCTTTTCCTTCTCACTTAGATGACAGCAGCTATGGTATAGGAACATGTGTAAGACTGATGCAAGGAAAAGACCCACCATGACTGTGGAGGGAGCGAAAGAGAGACTGGAGCAGAAAAATGATGTTAAAGGTAGGGGTGGAACTGCCAAGGTAGAAAAGAGGTAGGAAGGTGCCAGGCTAGATCAGCTAAAGCCAGTCTTTACTGATGTATATTTTTTCTAAACACAATTGTGTATGTCTTCTTGTTGTTTCTTTGTTGTTATTTCTTCTTCTATAATTTTACAACTTGATCACTTCTATTTGTTGTTTATATCACATCCTGAATGGTTTTCTCTGGGGAAGACTCTTCATGGTAGCTTAAGTGGATTGTTTTTAAAAGCTGTACTGTTTTCAGGCTGTATCTGAATAACTCCTTCTTGACATATTTACCTTGATAAACAAGCTTTTTTGAGTCTTGCAGAATATTTCTCAGTAGAGCAGACAAGAGGTCAGGATGTTCCCTGAAGCTTACTTTGTTTAATGTCAACTTCTCTTCAGTTATCCATCTTCATTTATGAATTAATCAAGGAGCTTATTTTTTATATTCTTATCTACCTCAAATCGTAGCTTGGTAAAACTAACATTGGGGCTTTGGGTATCGTTTCAAGCATGATCAAGAACATTTTTCATAGGACAAGTAGTCCTGATGAAAGATAGAATATTGCCTCAAATGGAGCCCACTTTAAAATAGTAGTAACTGGTACCAAGCTCCTTAATAACATTCCAATATCCTCATAGAAAAAATATGCAAACAGAGCTGATGACTATAAAAAACAAACAAGGATGACTGATGAAGTGCACTGTGAAGAGAATAGGTTCTTTGGTTTACTAAGAGAGTAAAGAAAAAGGTAGCATTATGTCTGTGCTGTTCTTTACTATTCGTCCCTATTTCCCAGGCAAAAACTCAGTTTACGTGGCTTTCACACCCAGTGCTGTCTGATTTGGAAGGTTAGAGACTGGCAATACAAACAAAAGAACACTCTTGGCTTGAAGATCTTGGGTCTGCTTGTGTTAGAAACAAGAGTCCTCTGCAGACTGAATTACATTTTGTCCCACAGTGGGCAAGGGAAGAAAAACTCGCAGGCTTCATGGTTGAGATGATTCTCAACATTAGAACATCTTCTTGTTTCATTTATATTATAATCTTCTAGACCAGACTTATTAATGCAGGATAACCACACTGAAAGATAACTGAAAGTCATAGAGAGTGAGGTGCTGGAGATCTAAAGTTGGGGTATTCTGGATATTCTTTTTGGTGACAGTTTTGAATTTGTTTGCTCTGTCCAGTTTTGTGGGGCTATTTTAATTCTGGATCTGCTGCATCCTGATTTTTGTAGTAATAAGAAGCTCTGCCTTTTACTGAGGGAGTGATTCACGAACGACCATCTGGGGCAAGTGAGGCAAGGCAAGAGGAAATGAAAAAGTGCTACCGCCTCTAAAGAGAACATCATCTATGGCTTTCTGCCTAAGATCTGGGAAAGAAGTATGTAGGATGGACACAGCAATGAGAGTGTCCACATTCTATGCTGCAAAAAGAGGTATGATTCCTGAAAAATGCTGTTGATTCTTCTCTAAATATCAGAAGTTCTCCAATGTCTGTTCTGCTGACGTACCTTTTCTTTAAATAAATAAAACCAGCTATGGTTGTTTGGTTTTTTTTTATNTTCCTACCAGAATTTTGTTGAACCGGTGCATAACAGAGACAACCTATATTTCTTGAACGTGGATCAGAATTTAGATTTCAAACAGCAACAACAACAAAAATAGACCTGTACCTATACACAGATGTATTTTTCCTATTCTATTTAATGAACATGTTTCTGTCAAATTACAGTCTCCAAAATAGTGCCATTATGAATAAAAATGTTATTAGTTATTTCTAATTCCTTTAAAATTGTTCCCATAGGGCAAATTGAGAGGAATAATTTTTATGTGAAGTTTGCCTGTATTAGCTTATACTGGTGTTGTTCTCCTTCTAAGTCAATTAGAATTTTTTAACTGTTGACAGCAAATGTGTCCATGATTGTATGCGGTTTTCAGGTAGAAATGATAATTAAATACTACACTGTACAAGCTGAGAGAATCCTGAATTTTTTAATGAATATTGCACAACTAGAAAACCTGAAGGTCTTCTCCAACTGTAGCAGACACACACAGGTACAACAGTATACATTGTTTGGAAATATGAAGACTAAAATAAATATGGAAGAAATAATTCTGTAGAAATCAATCTGAAATATTTCTACAGTAAGAAGAATTTGTTTACAAGTGTCAAAATTTCTGTAAGTGCCTGTTAGTTACTGGAAAATTCTGTTTATGTTCAAAATCCATTAAAATACAGAGCAATCTCAAATGAAATCAGAAATAAATGTGAATATGTTATCATTGTTTATTAGGACTCAAACATATTTGTTCCCTTATGCAATAACTTACAGGAAACACTGTTAAGGGGACATAGCTCACAAGGGAATACCACTCAAATGAAGGAAAGATTGTGACCAGAAAATTAAAAACACCCAAATAAATAAAAGAAATATTAGTAACAGGATAAAATATGTTAATCCAAAAGAGGCTTTAGGACACACTTAAATTTAAACAGGCCTTATGACTTTGTGTTTAATGGAAGAATTAAGCTCATTACTTGAGTAAAATTGGCTGCTGTACTATGTAAAAGGAGTATGGCTAAGAAACATTCCTCAATAGATCAGTCTTGGGATAGTACTTTCCACAGAAGTGAATAACCACCGAAATTTCTGCTAAACTTTGGGAATTTAATTCTACTTTCACCTCTTAGTTGTAATAGTCATTCTTTTTATATCTGCCTTGTCAGAGAGAAGGTTTAGGGAATAGTGAACCGCCAGGTTAGATTTATGTGGTCTTGCTCAACAGCATCAAAGATACACCTTTAATATCAATTCTGCAGCTAACTTCAGTGCTGACAGATGCATTTTCAAATGCTGAGAGCATCAAGAATTTTTAGTGTTTCAGGAAATTAGCAGTTATCAGAAAAAGTGATACGAACTGAAGTTCTGTATCACAAGAAACAGAAGCTTTTGTACTAACAGTAACACAGAAACCATGTAGTTCTGCAAAGCACATAAGCAAATGTTAGACATGCAGATCTTATTGCTAAAAAGAAAACTATACCTTTGGATTAAAATTCCAGACTAAGAAACTTTATTTTGAGAAACTTTATTTTTTGTTTGATTGTTTTGTGGTNTAAGGTTATATAATTATTTACTCCCAAAAACGTTTGTTCTTTTGTAGGCAATTTTATGTTATTGCCTTAACAAGGGCTTTTGGATAACTGATTAAATAAAATGAGCCTCATTATTTGTTATTAATTTTGTTTTACCCTTTAGATCGTATTTCATGCCAAAATTGCCATTGTCAGTGATTAGATGTTTGCTAACTCAGAGTAAAAGATTTCACTGCTAATGTTTCAGATGTTCTTTTTCTGCTTTTAAAGTAAATATCAATCAATAGATTAATCAGTTATTGCTGTACCTGTGTATTCATCCAGCTATGTTTCCATGCACAGAGATACACAAAAACCAAAGTAAACTCTATACACCAAAATGGACAAGCCCTAATTAGCTTTTGTCTTTTGCATAATAGCAGAGCAGGGTTTTGCCATGCTGGCCCAGAGAAGTGAGGAGCTTGGCTGACTGATCCTGAATGGGTGGTTTCAGAGAGGAGAAGCCTTTGCAAACCTGTGCTCAGGAAGCTGATTTCTGTCTCTATCATAGATAGGCTTTTTAACTAAATGTTAATTTAAATAGATCATTGTAATTTGATATGAGTAAGGTAATATAATTATCAGACATACAATATGGTCTTTCATCTCTATCTTCAACTATTGAGCTTACAAAGGTGTGAGAGTTAAAATGTTGAGCTGAAATGTAGTATAATTACTGTTTTGGCATATATTTTTCTGATCTTTTGAACTAAATTATGAAAAGCAATTTTCTTAATAGCTATGTGCAAAGCATAAAACTATTTAGTTCTTTTTTATTGTTTCATCTGTTTAATCCTTTTTCAGTGCTACTATTCCACATATGTGTTTTGAATAGGAAACTTGAGGAAGAGCAAGGAGGCAATGGTGAAAACACTACAGACCTCCCTTCCTTTTCTGTCTTTATCAGCAAAAGAGATAGGAAATCTGAGTTATTGTATGCTTCCCATATTTTTCAGATGTTCTGAGCCACTTTCTTTATAGTTTGGGAGAAAGAAAACCAAACATTGTTTTGAATCCTCAGAGCAGGGACAGATTATCTGCTGCATCACAGTGTGAAGTTTATAGCCCCAAGACACTCATGTAAGCTCAGTAGTTTTTTTCTGTGAAATTGCCAGAGTAAATGTTAAATGTCAGGCTCTCCACTGTTGACTTGTGTGAGGACAAGCTCCAATGCTGGTTATATGGCAGCTGTATAATAGCAAGGGTACTCTGGGCAATCCTTTTGCAAGACTGTTAGTTCTGCTGCTGCAGCAGGACATTCAGCACAGCCCACCCTTGCACAAGATCAGTTGAAGAAAAATACTAGTGCTATTTCTTGTGCTACAAGACATACGAAAAACAGATGTGTGTAGTCTGGATTGCAGATTCACATGCTACCACATCAGCCCTTCCTCTTGGAGCAAAAGCCTGCCTTTGCCTGCCTTATACACACTGCTTTTAACATTTCTCGGCTGTTCTCCAAACTGATCCTTTCTATTTCATATGTAATTTGGACTAAGTGCACTTTGGAACTGCATTTATTTAAGACTGAGGGAACATGTGTGGAGCTGGAATTACCAGAGGAGTTTTGAAAAAGAGAGGATTTAATTCAGGATGCTCAAGAATAATCTTCCCTGAAATTTAAGGTGGTAGCAAAGGGACTCTCGAGGTGACTTTTCCTTAGCCACCTTGAAGCAGTGCAAGATGACATGCATTACTTCACTTTGAGATGCAGGATGGCTTTCCATGGAACCAACTCAGGAGTCTGCAGCATGGCATGGTTATTCCTCACCTGGATACAGCACCCAGAGCTGATGGAAAGGGCTTGTGTAGTACATGTTGAATTGAGACTATCACAGAACTCCATCTTCTGGTGGAATTGTAATTCTATGGTGACACTATTGAAATGCTACCATACAAGACCTAAACTTAAGAAAATTACCTTCATGGTAACACCAAGGTAAGTAAAATGATTTTCCTATAATAGATACTGTACTATATCCAAATGAATATTTTCTTACTTTTAACAACAGTATCAAAGAGATGAATTTCAAAGAGCTCTACCATAAGTTAATGGATTCATGGACAGAAAGAGGAGGCAAACAAACTGTAAGGAAATAAAGGTGTTCTCCATCTGTTGCCTGTGTAAAAACTGTTTGCAACACATTCGTTGACATATGTTGAGTGCATAAATGGATGCTGCTGCCATTGGTTTGGCATAATGGACATTATGGAATTAGATGTGGTTGTAGCAAAAGAATGGTGTCTCTTTCAGCTTCATTCATAATCACTGAAAAGAAAAGCATCATCAGTGACAACAAAAGCCATATGAAATATTATTATATTAAATTATAATAAATATTATTATATTAAAATTCCATATTTAATTTACAATTTTTTACGATTTTTTCCATTTCAGAGGAGCCACTTGTTGAGTGCTAAGGTCTTTGCTCAGCACATGCTGATATTCAAAACAATTCCTACATGATAAAATTGCCACAATAAAGAAAAAACTAAATTGATCCTGTATTATTTTCTCTTTACATTGTTTTTTTCATGTGCTGAACTGTAAGCTTGAAGGCTCATACATATGTATTTTATTAGTCTGAAGATCTGTCATGGACTCCTTCCACTGTCCTAGGAAAGTTGTTGTTACTGTTGATTTGATATATGAACACTCAGACTTTTTCATAATGGCTGGAACAAATCCTTTCTCAGAACAGGTTTGAGGTGCCCCCTTATTTTTTCTGTAATTTTCTCAAGTTATTGCTACTTCCTGAAAGTGCCAACAAACGGAGCTTTAAAGGAGATATTTGGAAATTCCAGACTGTCAAAATGGTCTGGAAGGACCCATTGCTTCCTAACACAAAATGCAATTGTATTTTATAAATAATATATTTTACTTATTATTTCCAAAAAGACAGTTGAAAGCAAGTAAAATAATTACTTAAATATCATTGAAGTCTTGCCTCAAGTTCAACCTGTTCAGTCTAGTTAGGGAATAATTATGGAAAATTATTTTCTCTAGTACATTCTGTGGGATTCCTGTTTTCTGTAACTATGTCCACTAATGAACCCCAAGAGAATTTCAACAGGCATAGAAACAAAATGTCATCCAATTTATTCTCAACAAGTCTCGCTTCTTTCATAGTAATGTACTGCATAATTTGCAAACTTGCTGTTTTGGAGTTTCATAACATTTTGATTGGAAAACTCCAAACGGTTTTACAATATCTTTGATAAGATTTTACTATATTGAAAAAAACCACTCTGATTTCTGTGAAATGTAGGAGAGAGATACTTTTGAAGGTGGACTATTGTGCTCATTCTGTGACAAACAATAAATACTGGCAGTATGAAAATAACACCCCTGTAAATTCCTTCAGTCTCTTGGACAGCCTTGAACATGACCTGAATGAATACCCAAAGTTATTCTACCGTGCAGGACCCTAGGGCAGATAGTCCCCAAATGACACTAAAAGGTCCAAAATAGTAGTGACAAATCTTTTCAATTATAAACTTTCTTGAATCCACTGAAACATTCAATAAAAAGGTGAGATTCTGGGGAGTAATGTATAAAACCAGTTGTATTTCAAGCAATTCAATTTTGTTAAAGTAACTGGAACTGTTCATCGGATAAACTGTAAATAGGCTAGTAGGACTCATTTCTATGCCTATGCCTTACATAAATCTTAATGGTATTAGGTTCTCAACTTGTAAAGTCATTGTATTTTTGATGCTAAATAATTGGGTGAAAGTGAAAACCACACCCAAGTGTACAAGATTAAAATTAAATGCTTGCGATGATATATAGTATGACAAATTTAATTTAATAATCATAATGATGAAAAAAAAACTTTTGGAACCTTGGGTTTTTTTGAGTTCATAATGGTACGCTGAGAACTAACAGCACATCTCTCATATACTTGTGTCCAGCAGCTCTTTCAAGAACTTTGCTATTTCTGTTTTTCTTGTCTTTTAGTGGAATACGTGATTAGTGTGGTCTGATGTTTGCAATCGGTCCAATAGCTTAATGGGACTTCCCTTCATAAGAACTATGTTAATGAGTTATTTTTGTTTTATATGTTTTACTGTGTCAAGATTAATAATGTCATATTAGAGAGCTATTGTGAACATGCTTTTCTGTAAAAATTGACTATTTTATAAATCTACCTCTCTGATAGAATACCCTTTAATTAACATTTTTAAAGTCTATTAAGTGTTGTTAATCATTCTATAGGAAAGCTGAATTTTGCACTCAGAACAATAATTTACCACAGTAGTTACACGTGAAGGATACAATGAACTTTCTTTTTCAATCTAGAATGACTTTTCAGACTGACTGAAGAAGCAGAAGACTCTTGAGGGCTGATAGTCTTTAAGAGAGAATTTAAAAAGCATTGGTTAAGTTTCATGAGTGGCATCTAATGAGGGATGGACTTTGACCTCTTAGTATGATTTTATGAAATGCAGCTAGATAGTTATAAATCCAGTATCAGATATTAAAGTGTACACATTTTAGATCATGAGCACTTAAAGTTGGATTAAACAAAGGAAATCAAAATAGATATCTAAATGTAGTCACTTTCGAAAAGCTTGACTTAAGAGCAATGGAAGGCCATATGTAACCAGAAATCATAGCTGTTGCTTTTCTCAGTGAAAGGTCAGACCCTCAAAAGTTTATTTTTCAACAAGTTCTGTGGTCATGTTAACCTCAACTGATGTAGTGGTTTAGTTTTCTTGTGCTAAAATCTTTGCTTTTTCTGTACAGATCTTTACAGTTTAATTGTAATCCTTTTTTACTAATTGTGTTTAAGGGGTTCTTCTTAAGAGTAGTTCTTACCCGAAAGAACATTGGAGCAATAAGTGCAAAACTATATGCCTTTTTTATTAGATGTGGTAAGAATTAATGAAATACAGTACAATAGAATGTAATAAAACTATTTTCTCATTCTAGCAGCAAAACAAGACCAAACTTTTTTCTAATTTTTCAGTCTGTCTTATTTATAGCAGAAGATCTGAAACTGATTTTATTTTTTTTTTTTTTGTGTATAACCCAAGACAGGGAGCTATTTGAGGACAAATGAGGGAATTAAGCTCCCAGTTTCCACTGACTCAGAATATCTGCAGGGAAATCACTGAACAGTTACGTTCACTATTTCTTACCTCAGGTTTCTTTGAAGATGCCAGTTTCTAAAGTGTACTCTGTCTTCCTTCTGTCTCTAGGCCCTGATGAACAGAAAACAGCAGGTCTTGGCTGACTTCTCTGTATATGGGGCAGAGTGTGAGGGGCTATGCAGCCATACTACTCCAGCTGCATCTATGCATTGGAGAGGTCACCGCTTCAGCTTTTTTAGTTTCCTCTCTCTTCCTGAAAGTCCAGTTCTGCAATTCAAACACTCTAGAAGCAGAGATCTTATTAGTATTTTTTAATTTGCTAGATTTATTCTACTACTTTCTTCTAGATTTAATAAACAATAGTGGAAGTTGGGGATTGGGTTTTTTTCAATATATATTGGTTGCATGATGTCAGAATCCCCTTCCTTTTACACTTTTGCAATTTTAAATCCCACAGCTCATCTCTGGCAGCTTTTGGTGTACAGCAGAGAAAAAGTATTGAAATGCTTTGTAGATACAAATGCTCAGATAGCATGTTGCTAGTGAAGAAATGTACTGATGGATGGGCCCATTAATATTTCAATAAAGTTTTCAGATAGTATTGTCAGTGGTACTTGGCTTGATAGAGGGGACAAACTGTTGAAAAACAGAATAAAAGAATATGCGTAGTTTCTAGCTACAATAAGATCCATTAAAAATATAATCACAAAAATTACCTGAATTCATGTCTTTTAGTATAAAAGTCCCTCTTTGCCCAAACATATATGTGCTGACACCTCACGAGGTTCAACGAGGACAAGTGCAGAGTCCTGCATCTGGAAAGTAACAATCCCATGCACCAGTACAGGCTGGGGGTCGACCTGCTGGAGAGCGGCTCTGCAGAGAGAAACCTGGGAGTCCTGAGGCCAATGGCATCCTGGGATGCATCAAGAAGTGTGTGGCTAGCAGATCAAGGGAGGTTCTGCTCTCCACTCTACTCTGCCCTGGTGAGGACTCATCTGGATTCCTGTGTCCAGTTCTGGACTCTTCAGGGAACTTCTGGAGAGAGTCCAGTGCAGGGTCACTAAGATGATCAGGGAACTGGAACATCTTTCATACGTGGAAAGGCTGTGGGAACTGGGGCTGTTTAGTCTAGAAAAGAGGAAACTGTGGGGAGAACTTATTAACATGTACAAATATCTAAAGAGTGGGTGTCCGGAGTTTGGGGCATCCCTTTTTTCTATAGTAGCTAGCAACAGGACAAGGGTTAATGGGATGAAGCTGGAACACAAAAAGTTCCGTTTAAACATAAGGAAAAGCTTTTATACTGTGAGGATGAGGGAGCCCTGGCACAGGTTGCTCAGTGAGGTTGTGGAGTCTCCTTCTCTGGAGGTTTTCAAAACCCAACTGGACACGTTCCTGTGGGACCTGATCTAGGTGGACCTACTTCTGCCAGAGGCTTGGACTAGATGATCTTCAGAGGTCCATCCTAACCCCTACCATTCTGTGACGCTGCGATTATGTGATTCTCTGACACAAATTTTTGATATCCAAAGACCTTAATTTTCTTTTTCTTCTCCCTGATGGTACTGATTTTCTGCCCATGAGTTCAACGGTAAAATTTTGATTTAGCTTCTGTTATTTTGTTGATGTATTATCTTACTAGGTAATGTGTATGTATCTGACCCACAGAATTACAGAATCTTAAGGGTTGGGACCTAGAAAGATAGTCCAACCCCCCTGCCAGAGCATGACCACCTAGACTAGGTCACACAGGAACTTTTCCAGGTGAGTTTTGATTTGTCATTCAAAATCGTTGTTCATAGAGCCATCTTTGTTAAAGGGTCTGTGGTGAAGCTGAAATTATATTGAGGCACTGTGTTATGATGACAGAGAGAAAAAAAGCATCCTAAGAGTTTTTTCTACGTGGTGAGGTATTTTACTGTCAAGAATACAGACAGAAATACTCACTATGCCATACTGTCCTTGAATCCAGAAAAAAACATAGTCAGGATGAAATATCTGCTAGGTATCACCCTCCTTTCCTTCCTAACAAGGTAGACAATTATAAGAGTATGCTAAGTTTCTTTGGTTTCTTTTAAACAGGTGATTGTCATATGACAAATTAAACTTTCTGTGAGTGTTATCATGTTTTTCTTCTGTGAATATTTAGGACTTTCTTCTTAAGTGCATAGTAGATTTTATTTAATGATTTTGTTAGACATTGCAAAAGGTTGATGGGAGTGATTGTGAAATCTCAGTTCTTGGAGATATTCAAAAGTCAACCAGAGAAGGCTTTATGCAGCCTGTTGGAGTTGGTATTGTTTAAGCAGGAGGTTGGATGTGATGATCTAACTAAATTACTCTGTGATTCTATAAGACAAAAATAATCTGTTCTCCAAGTTATTTTTAGTCTAAGTTAAAAACATTTTATCTGGCAATTTCCTATATAGAAGTAAGAATAACTTATGAAAAATTTAGGCTGAGGGTAGACCTTATTGCTTCCTACAACTACTTGAAAGGAGTTTGTAGCAAGATGGTTTTTAATCCCTTCTCCCAAGCTACAAGTGGTAGGATAAGAGGACATGGCCTCAAGTTGCACCAGGGGAGGTTTAGACTGGATATTAGGAAAAATGTTTTCACCAAACAGATTATCAGGCATTGGAACAGGCTTTGGAAGTGTAGATGTGGCACAGACAATGGCTTAGTGGTGAACTTGGCAGTGTTGGGTTTCAATTCAATGAGCTTAAAGATCCTATCCAATCTAAACTATTCTATGACTATAAAAAAAGCCCTTAAAGGTGTGAAAGGAGTGGAAATGATCCCAAGTGTCATCTAGTGTTGAAATATTTTATTTTTAAAAATTTTCCTGGGTGTTTATTACAATAGAAACAAAGAGTGTATTACCATTGGTCTCATATCATTGAAAAAGGTGGGTGAATTAACTGTTTTGCACTCAGGCTCATCATACTAGACTCTGATATGATAACAGATGTGCATCCACCCAGGAAATTACCATTTTCAATAAGAAGCAGGGAAGCAAATGGATTTCATGCATGGAAAAATAATGTAATAAACTGAGCAAGGCTCTATATTGATAAATTATGTGGTTGTAGAAGGGAAAAAACCACAATTTGTTTAAATTTCTGAACCTTCAATAGAGCTATAAAACAGGAACACTTTCTATTCCCAGTAATAATATAACTAACAGAGGTTTACCAGATGAATTTATCTGACAATTTTATCTTCCAGGGTAAAGTGTTGAAAATAGTTAGAAAATATTAGATGTGCTTATTTATTCATTTATTTTTATGGTAGAGTGCTCTTTCTCAGGGGACTCAAAATAGTAAGAAGAAATAAAATCACTTTCATTTTTTTTTAGAAATCTTTCAATTCCCTAATTCCTTACTGAAGTAAATGAAAGACTCTTCACTGAAGTACAAGGATGTCATACAGTCTTTGAGGACTAAAAAGAAACACAAGCATTTTAAGTGAGAAGTGGTCTATGTCTGAACAAAGAACACTTGATAAAAACTTTTCATCTAACTTAAAAGTCATCTTAAATTCTCTAAAATTAATTTAAATAGACAAATGATTATTTAGAATATATGACTAAGAAACTTATTAGAATGAAATAGAATGGAATATTCAATTTTAGAATATTAACATTGAATATTCTGGTTAGCTGTAGTAATATTATCAATAATTATAATAATTATTAGAATATGTCCTGTGCAATATAAAGTAATATACAATACATCTGTGTCCACTATTTTTTTAGAAATCTGTTTTGTCTCTTTTGTGGCTTGTACTGTCACTTGTGCTATGGAAGTTCCCTGTTTTTTCTTTGATCCTTTGCCAAATTCTGTTGGAAATATACCAGTAATACAGAATTCCATCTTAAACCTGGAGTCTCCATTGACTCTTCGATAACTTTTTTTTTACTTGCATGCTTTAAGAATCCATAATGTACCTCTCACCTGTTTCTCAGCTCTGCCATTATCTTTTCTTCAAAAGTCTTCTTTACGTGCATCCAAGGAAGTATAATTTCCTATAATAATCTCAGAACTCACATGCATTGTTTTCATTTGTCATGGATCTCCTTTCTTGGTTCTCTTCTCCTATACTTCTTGAAAGACATAAAAAGGTTCAAAAAGAATAAACACTTACTACAATGTTTTTTAAACATGGATCTACTTCCTGAACCTAACATTTTGGTTTGCTGAAATTTTCTCTTGCTTTGGGCAAGGAAGATTGGGTAATGAAAACATGAGCAGTTACTTTCATGTCACTGAGTATCCAGAATACTATAAGGTTTGGCTTATTTCTCACTACTAAAATCTAGCTATTGAAATCTTACCTGCAGACTATTTGGAGTGATTGATGTTATTTTCAATTTGGAATCAGTTGAATATATGTGACATTCCTGTGCCCATTAAAAAAAAAAAAAAAGGCATCAGATAGGGCAATTGTATTATTTCAGGTTGTTGTGAAATATTCTTTTAGGGACAAATCCTTATCTGTCTTTTACTTGAGGAATCACAGAGCAGATATTTATAAAGAATAGTATCTGTAAGTAAGAGAATTTGTCTGCGGAGGCACCTAGCTTGCACCTTGCCCTGCCTTAAGCATTTAGTTCATCTCATTGCCTAGAAACTTACTTTTTTAACACTTCCACTCTTCCAGAAACAAACATTGGTAAATTAAGTATCCCGGTGTCTTGTTTCCCCTACCATTTGCCAACTTTGAATAAAATCAGAATGGACATAAACCTTGTGATACAATGAGGAGAGAGCTCCTGACCGGACCTTTAAGCTTGCAATGTTTGCATAGCCTGGACACCAACCCTGTGCCCACCTTGGCCATGCTCCACAATTTCTAATGTACTTCAGTGTAATCAATAAGGACAGCATAGAAAATAGACTGTATTTCAAGCATAAAGGTGTTTCCCAGAGACACAAGACAACCTAAAAATGGGTTGAAATTAATATTCAGTAGTTACCTTGGCTAATTAGGTCTTGTGTGGGAAAGACTTACCAATAAAGTATGTTAGGTGTATAGCAACAAGATGTCTTCTGGTCAGTGCCGAGTGAGACATCTGAAGCAATTCTTTTCTGATGGATATCATAGAATCATAGCTATCTGCTTCACATTGTGTAAAACAGAGATTCTGCTGCTATAATTTGTTTTACAGTTGTGTTTTTTGCTGGAGAGGGCAGGAAAGACTGAAAAAGTTTTCTCACCTTGTATTTCTAAACTAGCAGAGTACAATATAATTATTTTGCTGATTGGTGACTAAGCCAAAACATGTTGTCTGATGCTAGTCCTCACAGCTGATAGCAGGGTCACTGCTTGTGAGGTAATATGATCCAAGTAAGGGCAAAATGGCTGAATCGGACTCTGACTTCCAATCACTGAGCTGATCTAAGATTTGGGTCCTAGCCAAGGAGGGGACACTACATTAAGATAAATCTATTAGATGTTGGAAAGGAAACAGAACAAGTAACTCCTTTCAAAAGCCCTTGCATTGCTGTTTTAGCATCTTATAATTCCTAAATAAGCTGAGTCATGCAGACAATCTGTTATGCTGAGTGTACTTATTAGAAGCTTCCACACCTGAACTGATAATTCGGATGCCTTTGCAATCATTTAGAGCCAAATATTAATGCAAAATGCATTAAAACCATCTATCATACTACTTAGTCACACTTTGGAGCTGTCTATAGAATAGCAATTCATGCATTTCGGGCGTTACAAAAAAATGAATTGCAAGAACACCTTTTTTGAACACAGCTTTTAATGTGATTGCCAAAGTAATAAGTGTAACGGAAGTTAGAAGCCTGGACACTGCTTAAAAAACTTGGTATCTAGTTACTTTAACTTAATTTGAATTAAATATTGAATAACATAATAGGTATGACATACTCTGTAAATAAAAGAAAAATTTAAATATCATTTCTCTCCCAGAAATTGCTCAGCATTTTGCAGAAGTTAGAATTGTCATATGGCTAGAGGGAGAAAAAAGGCTAGTACTAGAAATATTAAAACTTTTCAAAATAAAAGCTAGTGAATTTCAACTCAAAAAAGGTACACATAGCACATTTGTTACTTTTCAAAAACTTGGCACAGAGAAAAAACTTTAAAGTTCTTAAGAAGCATTAATTCCAAGTCCTCTTTATAGATATTGAAGAAAAAAAATTTTGCCATTTTAGACAAATCATTTATTAAACAACCACATTTTAAAAAAAAGATAAAAAAAAGTCTTGTCATGGAATATAAATGCATAGTGCAGCACAGCAGTCACAAATGAATGAATCATTGACAGAGAGCAATCTATGTGTGATAAAGATGTAGAAAAATTAAATGTCATACCAACATTTATCTTGAAACAAATAAGGAAGCCATTACATTGGATAATTTAAATTCAGCAGTTCTCTGCTGGAAAATCCTTGTGAGATAATGTCTGAGCTGTATCCTGCCACAGAAAAGCAAGACTTATAAAAGATAGAATCTGAAACTGATTGTCTCTAAAATGTCATCTTTCTGTCTTATTTCTGATAATATTAATGTTTCCAAAGGGGAATTTTGAACTTAGATCAAAATTAATTTAATGGATATTAGATTTTTGATGAATTTTGTTGCTCTTTGAAACCTTGTATTACTTATTTTGCTTTCCTAGATTTTATAATTTTGTCTGAGCTGCTTCTCTCTCTTTTTCATAGTTATCACTTGTTCCCCACATCAGTCTTAAATGAGTCAGCACTAAATAATTTCTATGCATTTCTACTTAAAATATTATTTTTAATACAAATATATACACAAAAAGATGCACATATGTGTAAGACATACCCCAGAATGTAGTTTTACTTATGTGACTGTGGTATTTATTTTTTGATCATCATCAAGCAAACATCTTGCACCTTACATGAAATGAAATCATTGGGTAATTTGTTTTTTTTTTTCTGTAACACCTTGAAAAAGCTGAGCAAATAAAACAAAAAATCCAAAGGACTTTTGTTTAACATGAACATTCCTGCTTAAATGGGCCTTTCTTAGACCTATGTTACAAAGACACAGTGTGTGCCTTCCTCTCAGTCACTTTTATGGACACTTCAAATGGACTCTCCAGCCCTATCTTACAGCGTGTCAGCAACATGTTGCCATGGTGATTCAATATTGCTTATTACTCAAAAGTCAATCTGTTGGATTTTATTGGACGTACTCTAAAACATACAGTGAAGATGTAG
>WBNH01006465.1:28652-124088 GCA_013401255.1 Urocolius indicus
CTTGTCATGGAATATAAATGCATAGTGCAGCACAGCAGTCACAAATGAATGAATCATTGACAGAGAGCAATCTATGTGTGATAAAGATGTAGAAAAATTAAATGTCATACCAACATTTATCTTGAAACAAATAAGGAAGCCATTACATTGGATAATTTAAATTCAGCAGTTCTCTGCTGGAAAATCCTTGTGAGATAATGTCTGAGCTGTATCCTGCCACAGAAAAGCAAGACTTATAAAAGATAGAATCTGAAACTGATTGTCTCTAAAATGTCATCTTTCTGTCTTATTTCTGATAATATTAATGTTTCTAAAGGGGAATTTTGAACTTAGATCAAAATTAATTTAATGCATATTAGATTTTTGATGAATTTTGTTGCTCTTTGAAACCTTGTATTACTTATTTTGCTTTCCTAGATTTTATAATTTTGTCTGAGCTGCTTCTCTCTCTTTTTCATAGTTATCACTTGTTCCCCACATCAGTCTTAAATGAGTCAGCACTAAATAATTTCTATGCATTTCTACTTAAAATATTATTTTTAATACAAATATATACACAAAAAGATGCACATATGTGTAAGACATACCCCAGAATGTAGTTTTACTTATGTGACTGTGGTATTTATTTTTTGATCATCATCAAGCAAACATCTTGCACCTTACATGAAATGAAATCATTGGGTAATTTGTGTTTTTTTTCTGTAACACCTTGAAAAAGCTGAGCAAATAAAACAAAAAATCCAAAGGACTTTTGTTTAACATGAACATTCCTGCTTAAATGGGCCTTTCTTAGACCTATGTTACAAAGACACAGTGTGTGCCTTCCTCTCAGTCACTTTTATGGACACTTCAAATGGACTCTCCAGCCCTATCTTACAGCGTGTCAGCAACATGTTGCCATGGTGATTCAATATTGCTTATTACTCAAAAGTCAATCTGTTGGATTTTATTGGACGTACTCTAAAACATACAGTGAAGATGTAGAGGGGTGAAAGATGCGGATGTGACGCATGCACATCTGCTCTTTTTGTCTGTTTTATTCCAGCGAGGAAGAGGCAATAGAGGAAGCTTAAACATGGAGGAAATGTTTCAATGTTTCTCCAGCTCTATGAGAGGTCCGGAAGGCACACCCACAACACTGCCTTTCATGTCCACAAAGTGAGGGAAGCCCACTGCCTTTCACCTGTCTTTCCACATGTGCTCCTTCAGAGTGATGTGTTTTATGAGCCTCAATTCTAGGCAGAGGAGTCCCCGGCAAGTGGTAGTAAATATACTTTTTCATGCACTCTCTACAATTACTGTGGTTCAGGCTACAAAAAAATTCTAACTTCACATTTTCATACATCTGGTGAATCAGTCTTTCTGTTGATACTAGAGATCAGTCCAAACCCCAGTATTGTGCATCTCTTGAGAGCTAACCTAAGTCGTGCACAGATTGCGAGATGACAGCCAACAGCATCTCTAATTATAAAATTTAGCTGATGTTTCATACAGACTGTATGTTTTCATTTTTTAAGTACAGAGCTGCTTTTTTCCCCCATACTTAATTTCAAATGCCAGCAAATTAATAATGAGATGTTGCAAGAGTGGCTAGAGATGCTGTCAATAAATTGTCTCTCTTGGGTTGGTGCTGTTTCCATCCCCAAATCTGTTAGTTGATTCCTTACCTCTGGTAGCTCTGAGAATGTATGCTACCTTTACATCATAAAATTAACTTCTATTGTCCTCAAACCATTTTGAGGAGTGCTCTAATTTTATCTTGAATTCCTCATAGGAGGGACCTTTACATAAACCCTTAGCAACAAATGATAAGATTATAGGTGGGTCCATCCTATTTGAAGTCTGCCCTGCCTGTCTTGATGCTTTTCTGATGTTAAAAAGGTGAATGAAAGTATTTTTTCAATGAAGTGCTTTTTGCTGTGCTACTGTAATGTAGAGTTTTGTTACGGAAAGGTACTTTAAACTGATAAACTGTAGATGAGGTATGTTCGTCTAAATGTTTGTTGAATTTTGTAAAATGAATTGATGATTAATGCCAGCTCAGCTTTCTGCTGAATTTAATACCTTTTTTTTTTCAGCCATCATATCTTCCTCATTCCTCTTTTTTTTTTTAATGGTAGAGAAGAATCTTTTTTTTCTACCACATATGAACACAGCTTTCAGTGATCTCTTATCCAATAAATATTTTGGATGAAAATTGATGGAAATGCACACTGGAGAGCAGTGGATTTTTTGTACTTTAGCTAGAAATGCATTTGAAGTGGGTCATGTCAATTTGCTCCACCTGAGCCCAGTCACAGTGCAACAAAAAGTTAAAAGGGAAAAATACATTAAAAAAATCCATGAAATAAAGGGTGCTCCTTAAAAGTGGAAATAATTATTTTGCTAGTGTAGAAATTGGTCCCTGAAAGCAGGTCTGTTGTTTCTTTTCACAGTGTACAAAAGGTCTTTTCTGTAGGTGTGAGTAATTCTAGAACATTTGTTGGACTTGGGAAGATCTAACACAGAATTAAATTTGAGTCTTGAAATAGGTTCTGGGGAAAGAATTTGCTTACTTACATGACTGGCAAAGGATACCAAATACTGAAATCACCAGGGATATGGGATGAAAATCACAGTGTATTGGATGGGTTCTGCATTAGTGATTGTTTTCTTGAATTAGCCAGAATGCAAATTAAATTATTTTTAATGAAATTTCTGGAATATACTTAACCCAAAAAAATAAGTGTTAACAATTTGCTTCGCAAATTGTTGTGGCAGCAACAGGCAGGCTTCAGTGATTTTTTTTTTAATATTTTAAAAATATTTTAAAATTTTAAATATTTTTAATTTAAAAATATTTTTAAATATATGTTTTAATTGTGTTAAATAAAATAGTAAATGTAAACAGTTATCTTACTTCAAGTGGAAACAAGCTATTGGCTTTCTTCTGTAGAAGAAGAAACAAGTTACAAGTTCTTACAACTTCAGATGTAATAAGCCAAGAAAATATGTAAGTATATCATCAAACTTCAGGAAAAACATGTTTGTAGCACAATCCAACATAAATGGATGATTAAATCCACACATATAATTACCTTTCCAATTAAACAAACTCCTCTGCCATCCACCATATGAATGACAAATTGGATGTTTATAACTGAGCATAAAATAATTATTTAAAATTTAAGGGAGGTGTTATTTATTTAATTGAGTCTACTTAAGTGAAATGCAAAGACCTGCGCCTGTGGAAGAGCAACCCTCATGCAGCAGAACACGCTATCGGCCAAGTGGTTGGAAAGCAGCTTTGCAAAAGAGCACATGGAAGTCCTAGGATTTGAACATGAGCTTTCAATGTGCCCTTATGGCAAGGAAGGCATCTTTGGAGGGAAGATGCCAATAGATTAATTGATGTGACCTTTCTTCTTTACTCAATACTGGTGAAGCCACATTTGGAGCATTGCATCACATTCTAGGCTCTCCAGTACAAGAAAAGCATGAACATACTAGAGAGAGTCCAGCAATGGGCCGCTAAAATTATCAGGAGCTTGGAGATACTCTCATATGAGGAAAGACTGAGAGAAGTGAGCCTAGAAAAGAGAAGGCTCTGGGTAGATCTCACCAATACCTACAAATATTCAAAGAGAGGATCCAAAGAGGATGGAGCCAGAGCCTACTCAGTGGTATCTGGTGACGAGACCAGATGAAGTGGGCACAAACTAAAGTGCAGGAGATTCTCTCTGAGCATCAGGAAACTCTTCTCACTGAGAGGTTGACTGAGCACTGTAACAGGTTGCCCAGAGAGACTGTAGAATCTTCCTTCTTGGAGACATTCAAAAGTTGTCTGGACATGGTCCTGGGCAACCAGTTATAAGCGGCCCTGCTGGAGCAGGAGCATTGGACCAGATAACTTTCAGAGATTACTTCTAACCCTCAACCGTTCTGAAATTCTGTGATTCTGTGAAAATAATTGTAAAAATTAATGTCATAGTAAACAAAATGAGACAGAATATCTGCCAGGGTCAGTGTACCTAGATTGGGCCTAATTGTTTCTTGTGCTTTTCTTTTTTTTGTAATTTCTGTAAGCAAGCAAAATATATTATGTTTTTATTTTCAGTGGAGACTTCAAAATATTTATGTTTCTGGAAGACAAAATAAAGTTATATTTAATATTCCCAACGAGTCATCATTAGAAGTACAGCCATCAAAGACCACTTCTGAAGATACTCATTAAGTTGTACTTTTGCTCTATATGTAAAATTTAAAACAGAATCACCACAGTGCCCTTTGAATGCTTAAGACAGCAAATTTTGATGACGTTCCCTGTACTGAAAATGGATCACCACAGCTGCAACCAACACTCTAGGACTTCTATGGTCTTTCTGGGAGAGCTGACTGAGTTAGTTACCTAAGTTTGGAACAAAGAGCAGTGCATATCTGGGATTAAACTTGAGAACTGATTTTCGTGAAAAATACCCACACACAGTGTAGATTTTCTGTCCCTAACTATTGAGCAGTTGGTGATCGTGATTACTGTAGCGTAGCTTACATTTCTTAAGGGCAAAAATGACCTCTCTTCTGCTTTCTTGAGCAAGCTGCCATTTTAATCACCTCTTTCAGCCCATCAACTTTTTTCTTGCTTAATCTGTGTCCATTGTTTTAATCAACCATCTGTCACCAGTGGTGCTTTACTCCATGTTGTTGCTATGAACCTTATTTAAACTGAAGAGGAGACAAGATGAAAAAATGTATCCAAAGTGAAATGAAGTCATGAAGTAATGATGAAATAGATAAATATATAAGGTTCTGGAGAATACTTGACTAAGTTCATTTCATAGGAATAATGGTTGTTTATTGAGGATAGAACTTAAATGATGAAATTCTTCATAAACAACATTCATTTCTGCTTTAATAAATTTACAATCCAGAGTCTGGGAATATTTTAGCGGAAGATTCAGTGGCAGAGTTTGTATTTGTTGGTGCATTTAGAGCAATGAAAGTAAATGTTTTCCAAGGCCCGCTAGGAGAGGTACTTAACATCTCACATAGTTTATACAGGGGTAGCCCTAGTATCTTACTTACTATCGTGTGTCATAATTTCTGGCAAGTGCTGCCACTAGCTATAAGGACTATTATTGCATCTAGTTGTGCTCTAATTACAGTACAAGTCTTAGTGCTTCCAGATGACCATTTTCTAAGCTTAGAAATGAATTTTACCAAGTGAACGTGAGAATGATGCAATATAGAAATTCCTACTCTACTGAATAGTGTCTGGTAAGGTTAGTGTAACTGTCTTTGTAATGTGAGAGGTTCAGATTCTAAATGTGTTGTTGTTTTTTTTTTTTTATCTATGAACAAATCCAAAGAGGAAAGCATCAAATAGCATTATCTTTACTGTTTTACTATTTCTTCAGATATGTTCTTCAGTCCTTCTTAAAATGTATAAAACCAGGTTAGCATAAATACTGACAGTTTTTTTCTCTTCTGACAATGCAAAACCTCAGATTTTGTGGTGAAAAACTCATTTGCTGTTTGAGTAAATGTTTTCCACAGTTCTTAAAAAACAACTGGAGAAACTAAAACTTAATTACAGATAGCTGCATATATGAGACATAAATCAAGACCTTACTTAAAAGGACTACTACCAAACAAACCAAAATGCTTCCATTCAACTAAGGAAATAAATTATTGTTTCATTTTTGATGAAATTAATCTGCAAATTTTTGCTATTTAGGTGATGTCAAAGAATACTGATGATTGGCTTCATCTGAAGGTGAATCGTTTGGTTACAATAGCACAGGATTAAATTATTTTTATACATGCAATAATAAAGTTTATGTAATTTATATTTCTTACATGAATTTCAAGACACTTTTTTTGATTTAGGGTTAAAGACAGATTCATCAACTTAAGTTGTCCAAGTCTGAGGTGAATAATCAATGTAATTAATCTGTGTGATGATTATCTCAGAGAATAGAGCCTGAAAATGTTCCTGGATTTGCCAGGTAAAGATAATGAGGAGTGTCTGGGAAATAGCCAACTGCAGAATGAGTTAATTCTGCAGGAGCTGAGAAACCACAGAATAACTCAAAGAAATACATTGTACACCTGCCAAGTGATGGACTGATATGAGAGCAGACTTAACTAATTAGTAAAGCCTCCATCCTCCCCATCTGGAGATTTAACTCTGATGTGCATGCAAGTTATTCATCAGGAACTGAATGAGGATGCCTATGAATCCTAGGGAACATTTTTATGAGGTGAGCCAAAACAGTTTCCTTTTGGCTAGACAAAGAGTGACAATACCATACAGTGACTCAGGGTTGTTTTTGTCTATTCTATGAATGCTGAATTAAGAAACAAATGAGAACATGCAGACTTGTAAATCATAGTTTTCATAGCCAAAAATATGTATACTTTTCATTACAATACATATATACTTTACAGATGATTTTAAAAAGAGGGTATGTTTCTCAAGTGATATGTGTTTTAAAGTGACTTCTCCATCAATGATCATTGTAGTGTCTGTATCTGAAAAAGTGATCTTCAGGGTCATACTTTCCAATTAGTCTGTAGCCACAAGAAACAATTCTGTTTTGACAGGGTTAAACATCTGTTTCACATCTAACCTATCTTGGGATACAAACCAAAACATTTTCTGCTAGGGCCAAGCAGATCAAGATCCCACAAAATACAGCTACAGAAGAAAATGTATTTCATCTCTTATCAATCGGTTTAGAGTAAGGTGCAGAAGAACGAATTATTTTCTCGAGATCCATATCTTTCATCTTCAGGATGACGTTTACTATCAAATGCTAAAACGTTCATCATGCAAAGAGGAAAGTGCAAGACAAAATGCTGAGAATATCCACCTGATTAAAAAATAGATTAGACTTCAAGCCTTGAAAGACGTTACCATAATTCATTTTTTTTTTTAAATTCATGTTAACAAGCTCTTAATTAAAATTTAAACCTTTTTTTGAATAGAGGCTGACAATCATGATTCACCCATCTTCCCAATTTTCCATTTTCTTGTAAAACACTTTGACATGACCCCTTAAACCAGCCCAGGGATTGTTGATTAGATCAGTCTCCATCAAGGTGAGACATATCTGAATCCAGAAAGCAGAACCATTATGACTGTTTCCACAAATGGTATAGGTACCACAGAACATTAATTTGCATGCTGTCTGTATAACTGCTTTTAATGGTGCTATGTATTTCACAGTCTTGCACAAGTCTTCTTAAATTCAGCTTCCCAGTGATACAAAAATATGTGGAGATAGCAAAAGATGAAGGATACTAGGAGAAGACACAGTAAGAATTTAGTCTTGAGTAGTCATTTGAGGAAGAAAATACCAGACTCTTCCATATCAAGAAAGTCGTGTGTTATAATTTTTAAAGTTAACATTTTTCCCATTTTCCCATTCTTCCCATTTTCAGTTGTTGATCCTTCAAAAGTAGATGGGTCGGTGTTGCTAAAGGGTAAAAATGGAGGATAAGAGTGATAGTTTAGATCTCTGTTTTCCACAGGAAGAATAAATATAAATCCAACATCTCACTAATGGGTTTCCATTTAAGTGCTCAGCCAGGACAACATGAACCCTTCATTTTGATAGGCTGGTAATAAAAATGACAAAAATAAAATTGAAGCAGAGAAAATAACACTTTTAGATCAAAGCTAAAAAAGGTAAAAGCAAGGTCTAAAAGCTTAACATCATACAAGCTAATGAAAGATGTAATTATGCACAGAGTGAAAAAGATTGCATTAATGAAACCTTGTATTGTGAAGGTACAGAATCCTGTTTCTAACTCTGACATGGTAATTTCAGAATATATTGCTTCTGATATATTACTTATATTTGATGAAGATAAACTTTTGAATTTGATGAAGGCAGTCTTTGATTTGAATACTGAAATCTGGTCTTTAAAAGTAGCTCATTATTGTTCTGTCTGTTTTGGTATCCTGTGGAGGAACATATTTTCATTCTTGGGTCATTTATTTAGTTCTGCTTATAGTTTGTCAGGTAGTACTCTTACTTCACACCTTATAAACCTTTATGAAAGTATTTATTACCCCCTCTGAACCATTGAGGCAGGAGGAGGTAGAGATATGGGGAGCAATGAGCTGAGCCTGGAAAGAAAGGAGGGATAGGGGAGGGAGGTCTTCATGTGCCAGTTGGATTTTTTTTCATCATCCTGCTCTGTTTTCATTTTTGGTTCTGTTCTGTTTCTTGTAGGTAGTAGAATAAACTTTCCTACTTTCCTAAGTTGAGTATTGGAGTCTGTTTTGCCCAGAACCGCAATTAGCAGCAAGTCCTCCCTGGCCTTGTCTCAATCCACAGTGTCCTTGCTTGTCTTTTTTTCCTCCCGTCTAGCTGGGGCCCCTGCCATCCTATGGAAGGTGGGGGTGAATGGGAGGCAATGAGCAAGAGACTGTCATGTTACTTCATTGCTGGCTGTGCAAAACCACAGCAATAGCAAACAGAATCATAGTTCTTTCCCCATACTTAGTCATCCTAGAATAACCTTTACCCTGGAAAGCAGGCTATTTTCCTTGGGGTTGAAAGGTGAATGGGATCTTTTATGTGAAAGACTGTTGTTTTTTGCAGTTTATATTTCCATTGATAAGCATTTCTTCACACAAAGATTCATGAATCATCTCCCCATGCCATTTGATTGACTTTTTTTCCTGCACCTTCCCTTCCCCTTTCTCATACTGAAGAAAATGCTGTCCTTTGTTAACCTTTCTTCCCGATAGAGATGTATAACTTTGCCCCTCCAGTTTTCTGCTTAGCTCTTTTTCTTCATATTGCTACTGTGCATCATTTGCAAAAGATATCTTTCTCATTAATTTATTCTTTGTTCATGCATTTTTTCTGTCTTCATGTTTCAAACCCTTTTTCTGTGTTGGTTCAAAAGGCCACTCTGCATTCAGGAATTCTACAGCACATTTATGACTCTCAGAAATAGAAATAAACTCTTGTGCTCTTTGATCAACTTGCACACTTTCCTCCAGATCTCTTATTCACAATACATTCTATTTAGAGACAGAAGTTGGCCTTACTTTAATATTTGAGAAGTATACTTTAAACAGCCATTACATTCCATCCCTTGGAAAATGATATTTTATTGATATGTAATTCCTTGCTTGTCAGTTACTCATGGAAACATTTGTTGGGAAAATGAAAATCTCATGAAAAGAAAACAAAGAAAATATACAAACCAAATATATTAAGCTCAGATTTTAACTGACTTCAGTTTAGCAAATTCAGGATGTGGAAGAATGAGTCATCTGAGATTTAGCCAGGACACAGGGCTCATAACTGCTTCCTTGCAGAAAGATCTTTCAAGCATTTGACCATTTACTTAGGCGCTAGGAAGTGATTGACCTGTTTATGGAATGATGAATTCTTTCAGGCAAATTACTCCTCTGGGTCCCTTTGCCATGGCACCTTTCATCTACCTTGTTTATGCCTTTGTCAAGTCTTCTGGACAGTGTTTGTCTTGTAGTATTTGTGTGTAGTGAGCTTTGCCAATGCTGCTTCTGTCTCAGCTGTGGTTTTGTCATAGGAGAGATACTATGAGCTGTAAGAACTGCATGTACTAATGCAAATCACTCGTGTTCACTAGATCCTAAAAATTCTTGACCTATGCAAACTAGAAAATTTCTATTTTGACATTGTTTACTGGGTGTTCCTTGTCCTGTCTCCTCTTCCTCTGTTCAGTTGGAAATCCATGGCAGATTATTTATTTATAAGTAACTTTCAAGTCTTCTAATGTATGTTCAAATGAGAATCTGTCGATGGAGTATGCTGACAGGTGTCAATTTAACCATGTTTAATAGTAAGGTAAGAAACAGGGCTTATTAAAAACCTAAATGTACTGAATGTCAGCATGAAAATAATATTTTAATATGCTTTGATAATTTTATGTAAGCAATTACTTTATAAGTCTTGGGATAGATACTGGGATATTAGCCTATTGTTGTTTTATTTATCATTTGCTACAAATCTGCCTGCTGTGTTACTGACAAGAGATCTGGTATATGATTCATTTATTTCTGGAAATGTTTCTTCAGTGTACACAGATGGTGTTTATAGATCCAACGCGAGGGGTGTGCTATTCAAGAAATGGAGATCTGCAGTGTCAAAGACTGGTCATAGATATTGTTCTCTTTTTTTAACAGAGGAATTATCCTTTCTAGACTGGTTCTGAGATGTTTGTATTCATGAAGCTCAGGAGACAGAGGCCATTTACCACCCTGTTGTCTGTGCTAACATATAACTCATCCTTTATGTGGAATGCAGATTTCTCTTCTGTCTCCACCTCTTCCCTTAGCTGTTGTCATGACAACAAGTGGCATCTTTACTGAAATTCAATTAAAGTATAATTTGGACATGGAGTGAAGCAATACATTGCTGAAATTTTAACTGGCCCTACCACTCTCTTTAGTCAAGGTTTTTTTTTTTTTTTTTTTTTTAAACCTAGTGTGTTCTATTTTTGCATCTAAGCAGCCCATGGAAACTACTAAAGGTATACATTACTTGTAAAAGCATCAAAAGTCATCACAGGTGTTAATTAAGAGACCATTAATTCCGAATGCACAACAGTGTCTTGCTAAAACTTGATATCCTTATTTTACTGCATTTAGTGGATGTGATTCAGTGCATAACAGTTCCCAAGTTGCTTCTCTCTGTCATGCATTATTTTGCTTTTTGGCCTTGATACCATCAATCTATTCCTTCCATATATACACAATGCTGATAAACTTCCAGGTTACAGAAAAATGACATAGAGTTTCCAAACTAAGAAAACATGCAATGTAATGTACTTTCCTTGGACTTTAGAAATGAAAATATGTTGTCCAATTCATGATTCATGCTTGTGCGTTTTTTACTGTGCAGGCTTTCTGACAGAGCAATGTTTACAAGCAAAAATAAATTAATTCCAGATAAAGATTTATCCTTCTGAAAATTCTCAGGAGAGATCAGATAACAGTAATTTGCCCAGCTTTTTGATTGTTTGAGCGATCATAAAAAGATTGTGGTGTATCAAGTCTCACATCATTTGATTTAGAATTGTGAAAATGAAGCTATAGGTTGCAATATACATTGCAGTGAAATGGAAGGATAAAGTTCCATATTTATGAGGGTTAGTGGCTTTTGGTAGTGTTCCTTTTCTGATACAGGGGACCTGTAAATTGATCAGATTGTGAGTTCATGCCATTTGACAATCTTTTCTACTGTCTTTCTAAATGGAATAATATTAAAGCTAGGACAGATTTTTTTCAGAATTTAAGGAAAAAAAAAGAAGCAACTGCCCACTGTGCTTTGTTTAATATAGTCCAAGTAAAATAATTTTTGCTGGTTTAGGACAAAGTTGCACATCACTTCATGATATAAGCTAACAACTCAAGAAATCTTCCAGTCTTCTTTCATTTCTTGTTTCGTCTTCACTTCCTATGGCCAGGAACAGACTCACTTGGTTCTCTTCTGATTATTGCTTGATAAATCAGCTAAGCTTTTCAATGTCTGTTTTTAACTTTCTGGTTCAGTTGTCAGTTTTCTACTGTTTTCCTCAAACTGATCTAGAAGCAAGAGTATGTGAGGAGGGTGAAAGGAGAGAAGCAGAACATCCTCTTTCAGACGCAGTAGGCTGTTACCTCAGCTAAACTGGAACGTCTGATGTAATCTCTAATAAGCCCAGCTACCTCAGCACATAGGAAGTCAAAGGAGTATGTTTAGAAGATGTCTTGGAGTATTTGATTGCTGCTGAGAAGGACTTATCGATTTAGAGGTTCTTCCTGGAGTGTAAGATAATAAAAAAATCCTCAAAAACAGAGAGCTACTGTCTTCCTGGACTGACTTGCTCAGAATTTCCTGCTATAGACAATGCAGCAGAGATCTGTACCTAAGAGAACTAAAACCATTAGTGACATTTATTTTTGAACAGCAGCCAAAGAGTGAGATGTCTAGGATGTTATTAAGATGCAGACAGAGTTGGATGTGACCCCAATCAAGTTTATTTAAAAACTTGCACAGGATTCAGTGATACAGAATGTGAGGGGAAATGGATTAGACTGTGAGAAAAGATCCAAGTGACAACAGGAAGAAAATAAGGGAGTGGTTAAACTGTTTTGCCTAGTTATTATTTTGGTGAAGCCACAGCCAAATCCTCACAAATTTCAAGAAAGATTTCTGCAAATGGGGTGAAACAAATACCTATCTACTTAAGTCCCCTTAAGAAAATGCAAGATTATTTATGATTGCATAAAATGAAAATAATTACAAGGCTGTCAGATGTCAATGTTATCAAGCTAAAAATGGTAGTTAAATATATGTAGTGTTTGATCTTTCGTACTCACTACCTCCCAAGAAGGTTTTAGTTTGTCTAACTTTAACATATTTTTTTTATGTTGTCTCACAGGTAGCAGGAAAAAGTTCAGAATTCAAGACATTATTCCCTGAGGTTTCATTTGACATTTATATAGTAATTTGCCTTGGCTATTTGAAGGATTACTATTTGCTGTTTAACACTTTTTACTCTGCTATCAGAAGTATCTGGTACTTCTCACTGTCTTCAATAAAGGCATGAGTGAGAAGTCAGTTGTAAAATTGTGTTTTCTATAAAAAATATAACATGTTCTTGATTTTAACAGAACTCTCAGCTACTGCAATGAGATACTCTAAATTTTTTATTTTTAAACTTCTAATATGACTTAAAACTGAGCTTGTTTTCTTCCAATGAGAAAAGCTGTGCCAAAGAATGGTGTTATGATGAAAACAAATAGATAGAAGTATGTCTTGAAATAGAAAGCTCACAAAAGTAACATTTTATAGAAAAAAATGAAATCTCTCATTTAATACAGTCAGTTAAGACACAACATAAAAGTAATAGCTAGTATTACAAGTAACACTGTTGGACATTGTTGAGTTTGTAGTTGCATAGCTCAATGCACCAAGTAAGTGCATATCATGTCTCAGCCTTAACAGAACAACGTGAAAAAAACCCAGACATATACTATGACTATCTTGGGGTTTCAACTTGGAAAGCTGAGACATGTTCACAAATAAGCTGTGCTTCAGAGAAGTAAGGACTCTGGACATGAGATAAATATGTAAATAAATATGGAAATATTCTCATGCTGCTTGTACTCTGCATTAGCAAATAGTGCCAGGAAATGTCACCTATGTCTGCTTCATGGTTTTCTACACAATGAAATTGTTCAAAACTTTAAGGTGATCGTGGTCTTAGTGTAGTCCCAGTCTCTCACCACCAGTACTTGGATTAAGTTTTCAAGTGTAAATGAAAGTTTTGACCTTTTGGATATTATAGGGTTAGATGGATGGGAAGATGGTTAGTAGGAGATGTGTATCCCAACAACACCTAATGTGCTGTGTTTAATTTACAATACCAAGGGGAATGGTAGGGGTTGGAAGGGACCTATACACATCATCTAGTCCAACCAACCTGCTAAAGCAAATCCACCTAAATCAGATCACAGAGGAATGTATCCAGGTGGGTTTGGAAAACCGCCAGAGGAGAATCCATACCCTCCCTGGGCAGCTTGTCCCAGTGCTCTGTCACCTTTACAGTAAAGAAGTTCTTGCTTAAGTTTAGGTGGAACTTTTTGTGTTCCAGCTTCTGTCCATTACCCCTAGTTATATCACTGTACACTACAGAAAAATATGTTGCCCCATCCCCTTGACATACACTTGATACTGTGATAGTGAAACATCTTAAGGTTGATAAATACCTTGAAAGGATTAGATTAATAGCAAGAAGGAGTAGCTGTCACAGTTGTAAATCTGGATTAAAAACATCACACTGAATGATTTTGACAAAACTGCATTTTTCTAAAGAAAACTGAACCATCTTGTGGGACTCATCAATCCTAACAGCATTGTTTGACAGGCATGTGTCAAAATGAATTGGTTTACCTTTTAATTCAATTTCAGTGGTGTCAAAATATTTCATATCAAATAATTTATTTTTCACACTTTTTTGCATTTGTGTGCTTATGGGTAGATTGCACCTGTGAGCTCTCATCTAGATTTTCTCCTGTGAATTTTTTTACCAGGATTAGCTTTGTAATCCAGGGAGATGAATTGATAATAACAGTTTGTCCTCATAGTGTGATTAGGAATGAAAAGAGCTTTGTACTCTTTCTTTGTGGTTCAAGAGAGGTAACAATCTGGAGATATTTGTCCTTACAGTATTCAAATGTTTCTTGTCCTGGGTTTGGCCAGGTGTCGTGGATTTGGCCAGGATAGAATTAACTCCCCAGCTGCAGCTGAGGGGGGTGTGGCCAGGCTATTCATTCCCATGTGACATCATGCTCGGGATATAAGGGCANAAATCTCACAAATTTCTCAATGTGAATGAGGAGCTCTGGTGTTTAAAATGTTCCAACTGCAAAAGAGTGTAATGCAGTTAGTGTTAGAAGACACTGTTCTTCAGGAGCCCTGGCCATGTGACTAATTACAGAGACGCAGAATAACATCTCCTCAGTTGATGTACTGTTTGTTCACCCAAAAGTACATAGAATGTATATCACCTAGGAGTCACCTATTGCAACACTTAGTAGAGATCTGAAGTCTCAGAAAATGACTTTAGTTCTGTAGCACAACATCATAAACCACTTCTGTCTAACTTGGCACAGAGAAAGAAACTTTCCTCTGGAATATTGTGATTCTTTCAGCTGCACGTTCTCAATTTTTCTCCAGGCCAAGGTCCTTAACAGTTCAGTGGTCTTTCTAACCTTCAGAAATGGACTGATGAAAGATACTTCTTACTGACTGGTTCGCCAATTATTTCCCCCAAGGACTACTAGCATTCTGACTGAAGAGATCCTAATAATATTTGTTTTCTGCTTGTTATGACCATCAACCTTCTTTAATGTAACTTCACACAGCCAATAAAAATATTGTCAAACAGGTAAAAGGAGATACATCAAGTGCTCAGACAGAAAGTAAGGACAAAAAAAGACTTCCAAAAAACTAACTGCATGTCATGTTGATGACAGTTGTAAGAACACATTTTCACTCCACATTTATGAATGTGCATTTCAGCTAGGCTAGGAAAAATGAGAATTTGATATACAAAG
Source organism: Urocolius indicus (assembly GCA_013401255.1). Classification (NCBI taxonomy): domain Eukaryota; kingdom Metazoa; phylum Chordata; class Aves; order Coliiformes; family Coliidae; genus Urocolius; species Urocolius indicus. Next base: position 43,741 of record WBNH01006465.1, read on the forward strand.
AAGCATTTGTGTTAGATTTTTGAGTTTGCTTTTATTCTATCTTTGCTTAGTTTTTTATTATCTTCTCTCTCTATTTGGTTCCAATGAAGTCCTTCAAGGTTAGGTAAGAGATAGAAATTCTACAATGGCCAAAGGAAAAGGTATGGAGGACAGTCTGATCTGTTAGTATAGATAGGAACCACAGTACAATTCTAGTTACTTAGCAGTGTCCTCACTTGGCAGTTGTGGTAGGATTAACTGGAAATGAAGAAAATACAAGGACTAATTTAAAAACAATCATTTCTTCCTGTAGTTCATTGATCTGTTGTGTTGGATGAAACTATTCCCAAGTATTTGTTTGGGAGGAAAGGTCACCTTGTCAAATGGTCTAACAAACTTTGGAAACTGGAAACTGCAATATGATAGAATATCTAACATTTTTCTTTGATAAGGACAGCTAGCGAGAGTTTATGTGTTGTGTGGTACTGAGTCGTAAAATATACGCTGCAATAACATGAGGAAAGTACCGTGAAGCTAGAAAATGACGGAACTAGCTGAAAAAATGATTAAGTGTGTATGGAGCTGAATAAAGAATAGATGGCAATATGCAGATAAAGGAACTGTTGAGAAAGGGAAATTGGTTGTATCTCTTTCCTCAAAGTATAGTTTTGAACAGATAATTTTTAATGTTTTAAATAATGTGTAGATATGAAAACAAGAGAAAAGAGCTTTAAAATCCTTACATGAGCTGTTTCCAAAGCATCTTTATTCATTGGCTTCTGCTCCATCTCCATACATTTCCCATTTCAAGTAAAATGCTTGTAAAGTCCATCAAGTGATATAGTAGGAAATAAAACCTTCAGTATTCACAGCTCTGTAAGCCTCTTGTAGATTTATTAGAAAATATTTCTTTCTCTGGTGCCTCAAACGCTCTGTCTTCTCATGAATTGATCAGATCACCTATTCCCATTATAAATCAACTCTGCATTTGTTTAGCTAAACTCATTTATTCCTGTAACCCACTGGAGGCCAAATGATGGATTCGGACTATTCAGGAGTAGTCTTTGTAAAAGTTGTGTAATGCTGTTAAAGGTTAAAAAGTATTCAATTATTTGTTTGGTATTTCATTGCTGGAGTTTCTTTGATGTTTATTCTATTTCCTCTGTGGCAAAGCCTGAGGTAAAGTAGTATGTAGAAAAACTTTATAGCTTCTGCTTGACTTCAGATGGTAAGACAAATAAAATGGATTTTGTGAAAATACAAGAACACTCTAATTCTTAGATGTAGTCAAAATGTATTTATTTTTGGGGAAGAAAAGGAAATCTTTCCAGTGATTTATGACAGAGTTTAGGAACTAAAGAGGAATCTGCTGCTGAGATGAATTGTCTGCCTGCCATGACTGATTACTTTTTGAAAGATATAGGGAAGAAAAAAATAACACAATTTTGGTATTTCGATAGCCAAACCAAATCAGAATTTAAAGACTCTCTGGTGACCAACATCCTGTTGTTTTTTTTTTCAGTTAGTGAACTGCCAAATAGAATTCTAATGTGGCTAATAAATATTTCATATACCATAATTCAGAAAGTAAATGTTTTCACTAGAAAAGTAAATAATATAAAGAATTACATTTTTAGTCCTAATTGCATGAATGTTTTTAAGTTACATGAAGAATCCACGCAATAATATGTGATTATATTTTTAAAATAATATGGTAGATACTGATTCCTCCATTCTGCCCATTCTGTCAGCCAAGATCTGACGGGTAGCAATAATTTTCAAATTATTACAGCTATAATTGACTTGAAATTTCTATTTTGTTGTATGATTTCTAGTTAGATTACCTGATGTTAAAGAAGGTGTCTTTTCCTATGTTCTATTACATTTCATTACAGTTCTCTATTGCTTTCACTCATTTATACATTTTGCAGTCTGACATGGAAAAAGAAATGTATTTTTTGTGCAAATAGCTGTAGCTCACAGGCATCCATTTATCTATCTGTTATTACAGGTGGTACTAAATATGTAAGTACTGGTACATTAAGTTGTGTAATGCTTAGCAGGTAAACGATTCTTAATCTACTGGTGGTACATGCAAGCTTTTACAGGGATGGAAAAGGCACCACACTGTTGAAGGAGGTAGAGATTCATGTTCAGTGTACGCATTGTATAATTTAATCTGGAAGGTAAAGAAAGTATCCTAGATGTCATTGCCAACAAATTATGTTAGAAAATAGGACAATGAGTAAAGCAAAATGTCCACAGCTTTTACAAGACTGAGATCACATTTTATCATGGTAAATTCTATAATCAACATTCAAACTAGTCTTTCCTAGTAAAGAAAAATTTTAAAAGGCTGAAAACCTAAGAATGACCTCCATGTTTCATAATTTAGATATCTCTTAGAATTAAATTTATTGAAATTTAGGTATTGCTCAGAGAGAGTGCTCTGAAATTTCGAGAACTCTGAACCTAAAGAGAAATCAGACAAACAGTACAATGACTCATTTTTTTCCCCAGGCTTTTATATATCTGTATTTGAAGTCAGATGGAATAGCCTAAAGCTGAAAATTTACCATTCTCAGACAAAGGAACTAAAAATTATGGTTAAATACAGATTATTAGGAAATATCAGTGTTTTTCAAGTTTCTTTTAAAAGAAAAGTGTCAGGTGTGAATATCACTGCATAATTTTCTAAATCACTTCACAGATTATCTTCTAGTAGATGCTTTAGTGCAAAGTAGAAATAGTTGTTTCTCTTGTGGCAGCATCAGGTGGACATGAACATGTCTGTGCTTTGTTAGGGGCCCTAACAAAAAATTTGAAGAATGTAGGTTCAGAAATCCTTTAATGCCACAGAATATCTTGTCCCTGGCAAAACTGATACTTTGCAATTAATTAATTTTTCTTTTTACATGTGTGTATGTTCACATGTGTATAATATTCCATGTTATAAGGAAATAAAAGGGACATGGTAAAAGCAAAAAGTCATTTCATCACATATTCTTCCATAAACCTGTTTTGTTTCCTTGCAGGTATCTATTTATATGTACATAACAAACAGTAAAGAGAAAGGCTGAAGTATAAAAGCATTTTCTTTTACCTGTGCATACAAAATATTACATTTCTTTTTCTGGAGCTATCAAAATTCTCAGAATTATTTCTTTCAATGGACTGTGACATTTGTTGCAATACCAAAGATCATATTAAACTGTAAGAATATATTCACAAGAAAGTGCTGACATGCTTTGCTAAGTTATAATCAAACTTAGCACATGCAAATGGCAGGCATGTAAACAAAACTCCATTTCATTAAGCATGATTATTTCAAATAATTATGAACTATAAAAGGAACAAAGCTGTTCTCACAGTCTTGGACAGAACAGCCAGTTACTTCAGTGTAAATTCTTAAATTCTTATCATAAAACACTTTAAAATTTTGATATTTTAGTCATACTATCAGTTATGTTGCTATAATGATATTTAAAATTTTAAAATAATTTTATATTTTATTATATGGCATTTTCTTTTGGCTTTTTTTCTTTCTTTTTTCATGAAATAGAATTTGGGCATAATTTTCTTCAAGGTTTGAAACTCAACAACACTGCTAAACAAATTTTCTGTTGAATGAGTTGAACAAAGACTAGAAAAAATAATTTACAATTCCATGGTGATGGTATATATTACATGGGGTTTTATTTTTTTAGTTGAGATCACTGACAAAATAGATCATTCTGATTTCATAACTAAATTTTTGTAATAAACATAAGCTAATATTCTCTACTTGAAGAAAACAAGGAGATAGTTTTCTGATGCTGATAATATTGTTATGAATGAAGACTAGACTAGATAATAACTTCTACTTTATAAAAGCAAAGTAGGAGCTACTGTGTTAGTTGAACTGTAAGGTGTATGGTTTAAAAGAATGAACACCGTTTCTTTGTCCAACATAGGTCTTGAGAGTGAAACGATCCAGTAAATCTGTCAGACTTGTTAAGAATTCATCAATAGTACACTTAGATTTAAAATCTGCCATCTTTTCAACCTCTATTGATGGTATTTATGTATCACACTACGTATCATACTACTTGCAGCAAATGAAAAAAGACTTCAGGGACTGCTCTCAAAGGCACAGTCATCAGTGTCTAAATATTCTTAGCCTCAGAAGGAAGGATGGAACTGTTGCAATCTGTTTAAATTTAGGCTTTCAAGTTTAAATTTCAGGTGTAGCAACCAATCTGATAGGGAGACTTTTTTCTCTGACTGTAAGATTTTTGTATGAACGGATTATAATCAGGATAACATTTCAGCCAGCAACATTTATGTATGGATCCAAGCCATTTTACTGACCTCTCTGGATTTCAGTCAAGATATCTGTGTAGATATAAGTAATTCAAAAGAAACAAGAGTAAATTATAAAAAGAAAAAAAAATGTGTGAAGACAGTAATGTCTTCGGAGAATTTACAACTGTGTTCAGATATAGGATCATCATGGACTATTTTACAAAAGTCTGAAAAAGATAACATTAATCACAAACTAGTTGCATTTTTTTTGTCTGGGTTCTTTCTAAGATGTCCAATGCTGCAATTACACTGAGAATTAATCATCGTTTATTATTTCATTGAAGCCTAAAACACAGATCAGCCTTTGTTTTGTTTATGTTTGTTCAAATAATAACATCTGACAAGAAGATGCAGGATGCAGCTCTAGTGAAGTTGTTATTCAGGTGACTACTTGTACGTATTTCCACAAATGGCTTTTAAATAAATGATGGTCAGATTCAATAAATAAAAAAAGGGATATATCTAATATTAAACCTAGATAGAATTTAGATGATCGAGGTCAAAACTGTGTTGCAAAACATCCGAGCTTTCAAGTACTTATCCCAAGCATGGATTCTAAGGTCAATATGCCTTCTAGTCATGTCTTTAGTTTACAGTTCTTGTCAGGCACGTACACAAGCATCAAGCCTGGGAGGAGCCCTATGTGTTTCCTGCTGGCCAGATGTAGGTGGGCCCCAGTCCTTGGGGCCCATTTGTGCATTTTAGAGGGAGGCTGTGTTGAAATGCTCCCCAAGGACCAGACATGAATCATTTAGGATTTGAATCCCTGCACTTGGAGGCAACTGAGTCCTTCCTGGAAGGCAGCCCAAATGATATTGTGGAGTTAATATAAATGTGATGTTTATGACATGGAGCATTCCTTTCCTTCTCATCTGTTTGAACATGTAAAAAGGGGAGACAACATTGCAGATATCCTTCTTGATTAGAGAGGACTGTGGACCATTTTTAGCTTGAAAATGTCATGGACCTTTAGTTGACAGAAAAACATATATAAATATATGTTAGCATATACATATGCGTGCACATATGTGTGCTTACTTCAATTGTGGTAATATACTTTAAAAATAGCCCCTCTATTTAATAATTAAAAGGCGATTAAAATGTTTTGCTAATGGTTTTTTTTTCAGTGACAGTGACTACATATTATCACTACAATTTTCACATAAATACAGTGCATTTGATTAACAATTTTGCGTATTAATTATGGTAACTGGTATTAGACATGTTCTTGTCTTATTGTCTCTGTAATAGCAGTAAATTATTATTATGAAGAAAGCCGTTCATAAATACTGCAGTAGCATCTGTGACTCAGGAAATGGTCTGCAGTTCCAAGGCTATCACTTTCATTGATTGTAGTGACAGTAGAGTTGCTGGAGGTTATATTTTTTTAAATTAGACTCTAACTTAAAAATAGAATACTATCTGCCTGGTTTACGTCAGGTTCTGTTATTTATCTCTGATTCAAAAGAGATCATGATCTGGAAAAGCAGACATTAGTTCATATGAGACTTAAATCCATGATTTTAAGAGCAGTCTACCTAGAAATAGTTCACATTAATTGACTTTATTGAATTTATAATGCTCCAGATAATATGTCCTGAGGAACCGGGTGAAGCATTTATAGAACTGTGACGTTAAGCAATGTGTGTAGTGCATCTGAGCACCTCCACTTCTGTCATTTGTATCAGCAGGTCATGCCAAAGTGTCATCCTCCATCATGAACTGATTTCCAAAGACCTCCTTTTCCTGAGGCAGAACCTTCTTGCTCTAATACTGGGGCAGGAAGGCGATAAGCATCCATCTCACTAATACTTGAACTGTGACTGTGGGTAACTTCCCAGAGCTCAGCAACCTCTGTTCATTAGAAACTGTAGAAAACATTTGTTGTTTAAATTCCTTTTGAATTTCATGGGATATTTGGAAATTCTAAGCAAAAAAGTGATGATCTGGTGTATAATTTATGTTACTATTGGATCATGCCAATTTCTTTTGTATATATTTTTTTTTAAACCAATCTGCACAAAAATATTTTTCCAGATACATACTTATCTACTTATCTGAGTATATAGAATTTCTTTCAGGGTTATAGCTAATTTGATGCTGCTTTATCAGCTGACATTTGCAATGTCCATCCTGTGTTTCTTTTGTCTTTGACTTTAATTTCCAGTGAGTAACGCAAAATAACTGTAAAATAGAGGAGTCGAGAAAGAGACATAAAAAAGTTTGAATCCTGCAGGCTGAACATGAATATACTTCAGTTTTGTAACTGTACCTGCACGAAGACTGGAAAAATACCCATTTTGAAAGATATTCTAAGCATATTAGAATAGTACTTTGAAAATACATTCTTAGCAAAATCGTAGCTCTTCCATTTTGTGACTAAGTAATACATGTTGCAGATTCTGTTCACCACCACATAGTAGTAGATGTTTTTAATTACTAGTAGCCATTCTTGAAAATTTATTTTGTACAGTATATATCAGAAACTGTGCCTTCCCAACAATTAAAACAAATTATAAGAAAACTTCTGCAGATCAAAATAAAATTCTAACAACGCTTACTGAAACTATTGCCTTTTACTTTCATGAATGAGCATTGACCATTTGCGGATGGCACAAACTGAGGTGAAGTGGTTGATATGCCAGAGGGTCATGCAGCCATCTAGAAGGATCATGACAGGCTGGAGAAATGGGCTGATAGGAACTTCATGAAGTTCAACAGGAGGAAGTACAAAGTTTTGCACCTGGGGAAGAACAACCTCAGGTATCCCCACATTCTGGGGACTGACCAGCGGCATTCCAGAAAGGGACATGAGAGTTGTCACATTGAACATGAGCCATCAACCTGCCCTTAGGACAAGGGAGGCTAGTGATATCATAGGCTGCATTAATAGAAGTGTTGCCTTTAAGTTTAGGAAGGTGATTCTTCACCTCTAATCAACACTGATGAGGCCACACCTGAAATCCTGCATCCAATTCTAGACTCTCCAGTATGAGAATTACACACACATACTAGGAGAGTCCAGTGAAGGGCCACAATGATGTATGGTCTGAAGCATCTCTCATATGAGGAAAGGCTAAGAGAGCTGAGAAAATTTAACTTAGGGAAGTCTTGAAAGTCTCATAAATATGTACCAATATCTGCAGAGAGGGTGCAAAGAGACAAAGCCAGACTCCAGTGATGTTCAGTGACAGGACCAGAGGCTATGGTCACAAACTGAAACACAGCAGGTTGCGTCTGAACATCAGGAAACACTTTCACTGTGAGGATGACTGAGGACTGGCACAGATTACTAAGAGAGGCTGTGGTGTCTCCCTCCTTGGAGACATTTGAGAGTTGTCTTTACATGGTCCTAAGCAATCTGTTCCAAATGTCCCTGCTCGAGCAGTTTTGGGCAAGATGACCTCCAGAGATCTCTTCCAATCTCAATCATTCTGTGATTATGTGATCTCTGATTTGTTGTGTATTGTGTTGATTTAGTTTCATATCACTTTACATGCTTTGATATGCAAGTAGCAAACCAGACAAAGAAGACAATGTATGCATAATAAATATGCATAATAATCTCAAATATTTAGATTCTTTATTCTAACTTTAGCAGTTTATAGTCCAGAAAAACTGTGCTCTAATATAGGCAAAGTCTCAGAAAGGTAGAATTTAATACATACTCTGACTTTATCAGTAGAATTCAGTCTGGCATTTTGTTCCTCTTGCACTGTGAACATTGCATGTGTTTTCACACTGCTTTCCTTCAACAAGCTGTTCCTAGTAGGCACATACTGATTTAATCAAGTCTTACAGCTGTAGATGAGAAGTGTTCTGAATAATAACAAGGCTTTTATACTCAATATGACTTCATTTATAAAATGCTGCTGATGCAAAATGGCAGATTCATTAAGCAACTTAATTGATTGATGTGCTTATACTTCAGAAAATACTATTTTTTGAAGTTAGATAACTTTGTTATCTAATAATCTTTTATATAACTTGCTTTGCTTTACAGAGGTCTTTAAAGAACAGATCTTAGGACAAAAAAAAAATTAAGCCAATGATCTGGAATTAGCATCAATAAACATGTGAGACTTTCTATTTTGGTGCCTTTCTCTTTGGGGAAGGTCATGGAGCTTTTGCATGAAAACACAAGATTTATTCCTGAAGTAAGTTTGCCTTTGTAAATTGCAAAGCATCATGGATTATCACTTGGTAGTATATTGAAAAGACCTTTTATTTGGACTATGACCATCTAGCTTGCTTGCTATTAATTAATTAATAATTATTTAATCCCTATTCCATTAGTGTAGATAGAGGCAAGTTTTCTAGTTTCTTCAATAACTAGACAAGGAGAGGAAAAAGGACAGATTTGGTTGTCTACAATAAGGACTAACTATTCTTTTAGTGTTATGACATATATTTATCTCATAAACCAAAAAGATTAATGATACTCAGTTCTATGTGATGTATTCTCCTCTGACATTCTACTGATGTTCATTCTGATTATAATCTGATTTCATGATACCAATGAAATATTTTTGTTTACAACTAAGTCTAAGTAACAAAATATCTTTCCTATCAGTCAGTGGAAAAAAAGAAAAAAATATTGTGGGTAAATGACATGACATTGAAGAACAGCATGCGAGAATCAAGACACTAGAAGTGGGCAATACTACACTGAAAATGTGGTCCTTATTTCTGCTTATTTATAAGACAGTGGAATAGAACTTGCCTTGAGGAAACGTTTCACAAGAACATTGTAACTTAAGATTGGTGGCATTTGGAAGTTATCCTATATACATAACGAACTTCAGTTTGGATAATTTAAATTTCAGTAATGAAAAATGTCCTAGCTGCCATGATTGGTTAATATAATGCCTGATTGCTTACATAGAGCATATCTGGTCCTGCTTCTAGGGAAAATACATGGGGAAAATCTGATTGCATAAGCAGCCATTTCTGATAAATAAAGAAACAAGTACGAGAAAAGTGAACACTATCTATTCTGCTGGAAAGTAAAGAGATAAAAACTGTGTCCCTAAGTGTTGTACGTGGTATCCCTGGCTGTTATACCTACTCTAGCATTATGCATCCAGAACAGGATATATGATGATAGGGCTTCCAGACTCTGTTGCAGCCAATGTAAATTAAACCTATCATGGCAAAACACAGAAATAAAAGTTGAATTGGATGGAAAGATTATATGAAATGCATTAGCAAGTTATATCAGGTTGGTTTTAAATTTTATGAGAGGATTATATTTTTTTCTACAGATAGAAATTTAGAGGGTTTTTTTTTTAATAAATACAAAGTTCATAATACTAACACAAACATCCACCTTAGGAAAAAAAAATATATTTTAGTCACAAAGAACTATGACTCAAGTGCGGAATCTAACAGAACTTCATTTTTCTTCATTCAACTATGTATCTCCTCACAGTTAAGGGAAACTGTGATTACTCATGTTTAGAAGAAAGAGAGAATAGATTTTTGGATTTTGCTTTAATTGATTTTTTTCCATAACTTAGGAAAAGAAATCTTTAAACAGGATTTTACTTAATCCTTAATTATTTAACTAAAACGTTATATGAGACTCAGAGTTTTCTAAAATATTCTTCTAATGTTTGAGCTCTCTTTCCCCTTTTTCCTTAATATCATTACAATATATCCCACCTGCATTTGTGTTGGCATGATTGCCTTTCCACACTCCAACACTGACATCAAATTTTGCAAGTTCTCAAAGTTCAGTCTTTTATTATTTTGATATTAGAAGTCTTTATCATTGCTAAATTAAAAAAAAAACAACAAAGGCATGAATAGCATCCAGTGATATCAAGGAGTATGGAAATTGTAGGCATTTGACATTTGTCAAAGAATTTATGAAGATTGATTCATTTTGAAAATGTATATTTTTGCTAAATTGTATTTCTGAAATGTGTTGTGACTTTATTGAACTAGAGGTTTTATTGATACAAAATATGCTTCCATGGGACCAACAAATAAAAGCCTGTCCTTGAAAGATATTACTTTGCAGTACATTCAGATACAATACTTACACTACTTAATTAGTTGCTACAACTCCCAAAACCATAAAAAATAATCTGCAGACTTTCTAACAAAGAAGATTGAAGTTTAAGACTAGTATGTACAACTTATTCAAATTCCATTTAGTATATCACAGAAGAAAATCCACTCATAAGAAAATGAGGTGTTTCATGGCAGAGTCTAAAAATGGTTTATACACAAACCTGTTCAAGACCACAGAAGAATAAAATCAAGGAAATCAAGGCCAAATAATTAGTAGTCTTCTTTAGGAAATTTTCCAGGCAATGCCTCATGTTTATTAGTAATTATATGACTAAGCTTGCCTTGTGTTTTGCATATTATTCTTTAGTGTTTAAACAACTCTATAGTGTTAGGACTGAAGTTGAGTGGTTTAAGGCAGATATGGCCACTAAGGTAAATAATGTGAGTCATCTGTTTAGATAAAAATCTCCCTTGCTCCCTAGGACTTTGTTGCTATTGGGATTGTGGTACACAGTACCTTTGAAATTCTTCCATATACCACTTTTTAATGAAAAATAAATAGGAAAAGTATCATGTCACTACAGAAATCATCTTCATTATTCAGTATTTGCAAAGATCTAATAGAATTGAGGATCAGCTGTTCTAGTCAATATTTTCAATCTTCCTCCTTCTCCCCTATTTAACCCTTATGATGGCAGATGCTCTCTTAATCCATATACCTGGGTTTTGAGTAATTGCTCCTTTCTACTATTTTAAGTTTGCAAGAGGTATTGCAATGTAAGCTGCAGGTACCTAAGAGGTCAGATGCATAGATCAATTTGTCTCAATATCCCTTCTCAAATCTTCAGGACCCTCATCTTGCATTTCAGCTGTATTTATGGATAAGTTATGTGATAAAAAATAAATTATATCTGTAATACAGGAGATTACATTTAAAAGTATTCAGTAATTTAACATTTCTTCTGTGGTTTAGATTCTAATATTTATACTACTATTTATATCTATTTGGCCAACTGCACATTATCTTAAACAGTTACCTTGTTGGACGTGTGTGTGGGCTCACCGTCCTTACATAGGAGACACGAAACATTCTGAATAAAGATACCGTTGGTGTTTCTTTTCATAATGATGTTAGGATTTTGTATAGAAATTCAGTAAAGCTAAAAATCTCACAACTTTTAAGTCAGAAGCTTACATGAAACCTGATATTTATTTATTTGAACATATGTGATTTTTGTCAATATAATCCATCCACAGATATTTTCAGAGATTCCCTCAAATCTTAATAAGCACATCTGTGTACTATTTTTGTCTATGTATGTCAACACTATGCAATACAAAAAGATACATTAATCATATTACATGGTAAACCAGGCAACAAGCTGCAGACATTTCCATTCCTCAATAAAACAGCAAATATTTCTGATTTGCTGTCCTTAAATTGGAAACATTCAGAGTAGCAGAGATGTAGAAAGTGATGTGAGTGGGGTTCCAGAGATCTGAACACTTTATTTAGGTGAAATCTGTTTGGATATATATTCAATGTCATGTATTTCATTTAGATGGCTCAGGGCTGTCCATCTTTTTAGCTTTAAAGATAAGGCTCTGTTTCAAAGGTAACTTGAAACTTGTAATTTTTGCTTCAGAATGATGATTAGTTGCCTCCTATTTATGTAAGTAGATTGCTCAAACCAGATTAATTTTCTTCTTATAAATTTTCCATTAAAACATAAATATATTTCTATTTCTTAAAATTACTTGTTGTTTTGTGGCTAGCAGAATGTACAAATAACTGACCAGAAGGACTCTGATGATTTTCTCGATTATACAAGTACTTAGAAAAACAATTTTAAAAGTTTGTGCTTTTAAAAAAGATGCTGTTACAATTAATACACTTCCTTAAATTTTATGAGAATACTTTTTCAGCATATTCAACAAACTATGAGCAGTGGAAAATGTAGATAGAATCCCCTCACTACCTGATGCCTTTACAAAGTTGTTTCTTTGAACATGTCTAATGCTTCTTGAATTTTGAATTAGATTTAGGAAAAAGACTTGTTGAGATAAAAGAAGCCAAATTCACTTTTTTTCTACCTGCTAGTCTTAGAAAAAAAGGTTTTCCTTTTTGTGATTGTTGAAATTAAGCATTCAGGATAATACTGTGATAGATAAATCAGATTATCCTATCCTCTGAAACATGTTTCAAAAGATAACTCCTTCTTGCCAGTGTTTAACTCCAACCAGCAACTGTGCACCACACAGCCATTCACTCACTCGCCTTCCCAGTGGGATGGAGAGGGAAAATTGGAAAAAAAACCCCACAACTCATGGATTGAGATAAGAACAGTTTAATAACTAAAATAAATTATGAAGATAAAAACAATAATAAGAAAATATACAAATAATTGTTATAATGAAAGGACTATAACAAAAAGAGAAATAAATAAAATCCAGTAAAAGACAAGTGCTGCCACGTGCAATTGCTCACCCCACAGTGACGATCTCCGAATATCTAATACATTCAATACATAGAATCTTGTCACTTGTAAAAATAATTCTGTGGAGTTTCCAGTCTTCCAAATTTCCTGCAAAATTTGACAGACCACTCTCACTGAGGCAGACACTAATCTTTTTTAATATATAAATAATGAGAAAGGTTTCTTTGGAAGAGATATACTGTTCTGAATTTGTTTCTTTTGCCATTTGTGACATGAATAATATAAACTCTGATAGTACAAGATTTCCTGTATATCTGGATTGAAACCAAGTGAAGAGTAAAATGACAACAATGGGAGAAAGAATCTGGAGGATTTCTGAAGCCTTTACATTACGTAACACCTTTGCATTACCTTTACCACAATAACAAGGTGATAAGTAAGATACATGCTGAAAGTGAAATTATCTGTCTATGCATTCTGCTAATTAGATCTTCTAATTACTAATTGTTGTAATACAAGAACTTAAGCATTTCAGTTTGGAAACAGATGATTGAAAAGAGGTATAATAAAGGGCTCTGAAAAAAAAAATCCTATAGAGAATAGTTTAAACAGAATATTTTTTTTTTTGCTTCTTCAAATGGAAGAGCTACTTTTGATCAAGGATAGTGCCAAGCAGATTTTAAGTAACTAGTGAAAATGGTTTTGCAAAATGTGAAACTCATTTGTTGAGCTGTTGTGGTTAAAAGACTAAATAGGACTAGCAGAGGGATTAAGTAACCTAAGTAAGCAGACCAGACACAGCCATGGTCTTTTTGCTGGAACCCAGAAAATATTTTTCCTATTTCATATACTTGCACTTATTTGCTACTGGCTTCTTTCAGAAACAAAACATGGGAATGTTAGGATGTATTATGATTTTTGGACTACCTGTATAATAAGAAGCTAGAAGTGTCTGTCTAAACTTAAGCAACTTTCATATAGAGATCACAGATCTAGGTTTGTTCAACTTGTAAGGGAGATGGTGGAAATGAAAGTTATACAGACATGTAATGCTATTGATATAGGAAAAGTATGTTTTTCACCTGCTACTGTGAAAGATGGCATGACAACTAATTCAGACCTTAGTTTTCATCCCTTGTGACAGATATTAGATAACAGCTAATCCTAAAAGAAGTGGAATGGTTAAATCAAGCTTTCAGAAATGTACCACAACATTCTTGAAACCCCTGCTAGGCATTGTCTACCTATTTTAGCATAAAGATTATTATTTTTCTTATTCAAACCCACTCTGGGCATTGTCTGGCAAAAGACAGTGATTTTTATTGAGATCATTTCAGTAATAAAATGAAGTAATATAAAATAAATATTTAAATTGACTTTCTGGAAGTAATAATCTGGATTACATTAAAAAAAGACTGCATGAAAGAAACATGCAAAAATTAAAGTAATTGAATGTTTTTCAAAGAAAAAACTTACTCTGAAAAAACAGTTATGTGCATGAAAAAGTGTTTGAATTATTTCTCTAGTATTGTCTCTGGTCACATTAAAGATTTAGGTTTAAGATAATGACCACTCTAATGGTGAGAACAGACAAGTACTGAAAAAGGTCTACATAGAAATGCTGTGGAATTTCAGCAACACATACACTTTAAAATCATGCATCACAAAAGTTCAGAATGGTGTATTTAGACTTGTTCATGGCTTGAAAGAATTGGATGGACTGTATGATCTTTTCCCTTGCCTTTCAACTTTATTATTAAAGTTTTTCATCATTCTATGATTTGCTGAGAGTAACATTTACTCAGCTTCAGTGTTACGCAGAGCCACATCTCCTAAAAGAACTTTGCTAAAGGTTATATAACAGAACCATGATCTTGCAGTCCCAAGTAGAGAGCCTGAAAATCCTGATTAATAGCTGCCAAGTCCTGCTGACACATAAACACCACAGTGCTCTTGATGATCGCACAGAGGAGTTTCTGAAGAACCGTAAGATCCTCAGCCATGTGTGCTGCAAAGTTATGCGACTGTGCAGACATGAACAATACAGGCACACAAGTAACTGCAGTGTGGTAGTGAGATTTGTGAGCAAGCTATGGGTTAAAGCTGCTCTAAATCACCATTGCCAAACTAATTGCAGAATAAAGGATTTTGTGCAGGCTGATTACCTTGCCTTTCAGACGCTCCACAACTATGTCAGGAACATAAATGCTGTGACAATATTGTCAGACTTGACATAATATTGTTTTACCTTCTCTTAAGACAAATCTGAATCTAAAAAACGACTAATTCTCAAGCTCTCTCTTTTGAAAGACTCAGACAAGCAAATGTACAATGAAAATACCTGTTTTCCAATTTCTGAACTAGGTTCATGGTACACTGCAGGCATCTGACTTCAAGTCCAGGTGGTCAAAGTGCCTCTTGCCTATTTATACACCCTTCAGATATCTGCAAAAGCTATTTAAGTAAAGCAAACAAACAGAAAGTCCTCATAGGTATCTCCCTTCTTAAAACTGTGGAAATTGTAAACTATTAACTTTGTACTCCAAATAGCCCCTTAGCTTGCAAGAGACCTGGGTAGAATATTGTTTGTTTCTGAAAGAACTCAAACCCACAACTGTAAGTCCCTAGGTGATGCTGTAACTTCCAGATCATACACTACTCTTAAGCAGCACTTAATCCACTATTTTGAAGTACTTTCACTTTTCAGTAGAGTTGGGAATTGAAAATAATTCTGACTTTATTGAGTGGTTAGGGGAATTTTATATCCCTCTGGGTATTTCAAGGACAGGGTACATTGATCAGTGAAGAACTGTGGATGGAAATAGGTTTTAAATACCATTTCTCTGCAGAAGTGCCTGGCCCAATGTTAAAAGTGTTGCTCAGTACAATAAGATGAGATTTATTTTTATTCTGAAGAACTAAGTCAGAAAATTTTAGAAGAATGCAGGCTTATAACACTTTTTCTCAGATTGTTTTTCTATTTTATAGCTCAATCATGGCAAGTCATCACTGAACGTACTCATTGTTTTCCTCTCTGAGACACCTAGCTACCTAAAAATAGTTGGGAGCCAATGCACTTTGCCCAGGTATCTGCAGTCTACCGTGGACACCAGGCATATAGAAACTTAGGCAATATGTACTCAACACTGCCAGTGTCACTGAGTTTTATGAATATAACTCATAGTCCAGAGCTGATGGACTCGTCTTAAATGCTTTACTTTTCATGTAAGCTATTGAATTGATGCTTGGACATGCCTGTGGGACTTCTCAGCTCCCTACAGATGGACATTTACCAAGAGCATAGATTGACGCTGTTAGAGGCAAGTGGTAGTTCATGGTAGGCATCAGCCATAGACCAACAAGCAGTGTCTTGTGCTCTTCACATCCATAAAAAAGCTTCCACATACTAAATTCATAGTGCCTCTTTGTTTATTTCCACTACAATTTGTTGTGCTACATTCACCTCTGGGAAAAGAAGGCTATGAAAGAGGAAAATCTGCCTAAAAGAGACGTTTTAGAAGAAGAAAAGTAAGAACAAAAAGAACAAGGAGAAGTGGACACAAGAAAAAAATGAAAAAGAAGAAAAAGATGAAGAGAAAAAAGAGGGAAGAGAAGCAGTAGAGGAAGCAGAAGAGAATAGAAAAACTAGAAACTGGGGAAAAAAAGACAAAAAATATAAAGAAAAAAAAGAAAAAAAAAAAAAAACCAAAGCAAAGCAAAGCAGAAATGTTAAGCCAAGCTGCCGGCAGCAGTCAACCAGTGAGGCTTGGCTGGAGTGGCTGAGTGAGCAGCCCAAAGTGGTGTCCATCCACACGATGGCCCCGGAGGCCACAGATCATGCCAGATGGTTGAGGAGCCCGAGATGCATCTCCCTGGCCGAGCACCCCAGGGACCACTATGTTTGGAGAGATATACTATCTGCTCTTTAAACATCTGTTCTATTTATTTTTCCACAGTTTTCCAGTCTTCTCTAGTTGGTATAAAGGAATTAAGCACAGATTTCTAACATTAGCTTTCAAACTCTCAGTCTTCATGGGAATGCCTTTCTGATGTTATTCTCTTGCATTCATGTAATTCCAGTGTGAAGAAGCAGTCTATAGATTTGTACTATTCCTTTTTGAATTGTTGCTGATTACCTCTATGGTCTGGTTTGTTATTCTTTCTTGCAATATTGAAGGCTACTGATGGATAACTTAGGTAGAGTTCTATGAGGCATAGTTTTTTTTTGTTATGGATGGCCAGGCACAAGGATTGACAATGAAAGAGTGTGGTCTTTTCCAGAGGATTAATCAATCATGATACAAAGGAATTTTTTTTCAGTTAGATTTTAAATAGTTGATAATTGAGCAATTTTGCTCTTGATGGGGGAGAGCTCCTAGAAGAGTAGGAAGCCTTTGAAAATTTAATTCTCTCTGGGGTGGTCTAACACACCATGAACCTTACAAGCTTCCAGGCTTAATGGGCTTTCCTTCCAGCCTGCCAGCTCTAATTAAAGGCAAACTCTGTTTCAGCATATTATTCTATTAGCTTGCATAAAGGCACTCACATTTGCATGAGCCTGTCAAATCTCATATTCAAACCTGCCTTGTCTCCTGAATGAAGCAGGAAATTTCCTTTCTTTTTCTTCTAGCCATCATGATCTTTTGAATTAATTGTTTGCACATTTTGAGTCTGTAACTGTGAACCTGCATTTCTCATTAACAAGATATTTTGCTTGTTCTGGTGTCACACTGCTCCTTTTACTCATGTGGCGTAGTAAGACTCTTTCCTAATCAAATAAAAAGTAAGTCAAAGAGTCTGGAGGCTAACTCTCTAAAAATGTCTGGAACTACATAATGGCACACATGTATCCCAGAGAAAGAAACTTGCCAAAATATTCATAGAATCATAGAATGGTAGGGTTGGAAGGGACCTTTAGAGATCACCTAGTCCAACCCCCCTGCAGAAGCAGGTCCACCTAGATCAGGTCGCATAAGAACATGTCCAGGCAGGTTTTGAAGACCTCCAAGGAAGGAGACTCTACAACTCCTCTGGGCAGCCTGTTCCACTGCTCCATCACCCTCACAGTGAAATAGTTTTTTCTTATGTTTAAATCGAAATTTTTGTGCTCTGGCTTCATCCCATTACCTCTTGTCCTGTTGCTAGCTACCATAGAAAAAAAGATATGCCCAACCTCCTGAAATTCACTATTATATATACTCACATTCACAGAAAAATCACTCTTATTGAATTTACATTATTCTTTTACTTACTTTATGATTTAATAGGCATTGGTGTCTTTAGTTGTGATTATGTTATATCATCCATAAAAATAATACAGAAAATGGGGTGATAAAAAGCCAAGAAAACTCTTACAAACTCTTTTTAAAGATATTGGCCTTTACTTTGAAAAAATAGGTAATTACAATGTGAAAGAATTTAATATCCTTTTCTTGTTGTGCTTTATTTGCTTCCAAAGTTAAAACATTAAGTAGAAAGAAAAAGAGCAGAATTTGTCATGACTCTAGTTCTCTCTATCCAGAAAGTCTGCAAACTACTTTACAAACCATACTCTTTAAACTCCATTTATATGTAGTTTCTTTATAGTAAAATAGGATGCTTATCCTATGCTTGAGGCAGATACTGTAGTGTATTGCATCAAATGTATATTCCGACGTGATTTTTCAGTTAGTTAAAGTATAAATGTCCACTTTAAGGGCCACTCAGACATAAGCTTAATTGACCCTACTGCTTTGTAATATATTATTTCTTCACTGGACGTTACTGGATTTAACTTCACAATTTCATTGAGATATGGTAGTATGACTACCTTTGTTACAGAAAACCACAACTGAGACACTGAGAAACATAGATTCTAAATTGAAATCCATGGATAATAGAAAACATTTGGTCAGCTTCAGTTGGCCTTTAATCACACTCAAGCTTATACATGAGACCTGAAAAGACAAACAGTCTCTCAAAAATTATTCTATTAGGAAATCTGGAGCAGAACCTCCCTTGACCTGCTGGCTACACTCTTCTTGATGCATCTCAGGATGCCATTGGCCTTCTTGGCCACAAGGGCACGTTGTTGGTTCGTATTCAATTTATTATCAACAAGCACTCCAAACTTCAGGCANGTAAGTGACCTGTAGTTTGAAATGCCAAGAACACTGAAATGTCAATATTTTGCTACCCAGTCACTGAGAAAAAAAAATATAATCATCAGTAGTTCTTTCCCGAAGGAAAAACAATTACACTGGGATGGTTTTTCTTACTATATTCTAATTGAATAGTCAAGTACTTGAGTTGTGATTACAACAGAATTACTATCCTTGAGGCCTTCAACTGTGTATCTATTAAGAGCACTTTCTTGCTGCAGGCATTTTCATAAAATAATATCAGCAAAGAACTCCTACAGTGAATGCATCCATACATCTGCTAGTATAGTTGGCTTCACTCAGGAAAACCATCTCCTCACACCAGGGATTCATACAGAATCTCTGATAGAAGGACTGCAGGATTGATCTAACATCAGTGTACAAAATATTGTACACACATAGTCTTGGAAATGTAAATGTTAACTTGGCAATGTGTTATGAAAATACTAGTAGATCTTAGCTGATATGATTTAGCTATTAGAGAATTTACTATGGACTTAAAATGCTAACATTTTAATATTTTTTAACAGTTTTTTATTTGCCTTTGATATTTGTAACTGTAGTGAGCTTTAGTATACCCAGCTCCAGCTTCTGTCAGGATTAAAATCTGCCCAGAGCTCAATGCAACTATATATACATATATATCAGTGAAGACTACAGCAACATCCATGCTAGAAAACAGATTAGGAATTCCCTAATGAGAGATATGCTATTGCTCAAACAAACTCATCTGTTAGGATGCTCAATACAAACATTTTGATAATTTTTACTCTCAAGAAGAGGGCAAAAAGACAGGGAAATCTTGGTGTTCAATCATATGGGATTTCATAATTCTACTTGGAGCACTGCAATGACACTGCAAAGCATTTTGTTAGGTCATCTTTCATACAATAGTTCAACACCTGATCTTCATGTTACTGCTCACTCAATTTTTGGAATGACTCCTGGACCCAAGGGGCTTCCAGGGAAGTTGGATCTAAGAAGCCGCTGGTTACTGTCTGCCTCTGGCCAGCCCATCGTGTTTTAAGGTGCCTGTTCTTTATATGTAGGATTATTTAGCTCTAGTAACCAAAATATCCTGTAGACAATCACTTTCCAGCTCATCTCAGTATTTTGTTTATTGCTTTCTGTATTCTGTCTTGTACTGAGAATTATTTGGCACATCCTTTGCATCTTAAGAAAAGATCAAATACTGATTTCCATTTAATTTTGTATGTTCACTCAGCAATTAAAATTATTCTACAAGTCAGACATACAGAAAAGACACAGTAATTGGTGTAAGAGACCTAAAAAAAGAACTGTTGATTTGAAATAGCTTTTTCTTATGTTTAAATGGAACTTTTTCTGTTCAAGCTTCATCCCATTACCCCTTGTCCTGTTGCTAGCTACCATAGCAAAAAGGGATGTCCCAAACTCCTGACATCCACCCTTTAGGTATTTGTAAATGTTAATGATATCCCCTCAGTCTCCTCTTCTCTAGACTAAACAGCTCCAGTTCCCGCAGCCTTTCCTCATAAGGAAGATGCTTCAGTCCCCTGATCATCTTGGTGGGCCCTGTGCTGAACTCTCTCCAGAAGTTCTCTGTCCCTCTTGAGCTGAGGAGCCCAGAGCTGGATACAGAACTCCAGATGAGGCCCTCCAAGGCAGAGGAAATCTGGAGCAGAACCTCCCTTGACCTGCTGGCTACACTCTTCTTGATGCATCTCAGGATGCCATTGGCCTTCTTGGCCACAAGGGCACGTTGTTGGTTCGTATTCAATTTATTATCAACAAGCACTCCAAACTTCAGGCACCCCTCCTGAAAGAAAGCATTCGGTAAGTAGTTCAGTCTTCCCTGCATCCTCAGTCACCAGGGCATCCTCTGTGTTTAGTAGCAAGCCCACTTTTCCCCTAATCTTCCTTTATTGCCAATGTACCTAATAACCCCTTCTTGTTTTCCTTAACTTTCCTGGCTAGATTTAACTGTAGAAGGGCTTTAACCTTCTCAGTTGCGCCCCTGCAAGCTCTGGCAAAGTTCCTATACTCTTCCCAAGAGATCATAACCTGTTTCCACCTCTCATAGATGGCTGCTTTCTGCCTGATTTGTCCCAGCAAATCCTTGCTCATCCATGGAGGCCTCTTGCCTCCTTTTCTTACTTTCCTACACATCAGAACACACTGATTCTGGGCTTGGAGGAAGTGGTGCTTGAAGACTGATGAGCTCTCTTGGGCATTTCTGCCTTCTAGGATCTTATCCCATGAGATCTGTCCAAAGTCGGCTGCCTAAAATCCAGGATCATGGTCCTGCTTTGTGTCCTGCCTCTTCCGCACAGGATCTTGGACTCTTATCATGTCATGATCACTGCAGCCAAGGAGCAAAGCAAATCACCCTCAACTTCAGTCTTAAAAGTCAGAACTAGATATCAGATTATTCAGCAGATTATTGGATAAAGTTCTATAAACTGACCCTTTTTAGAAGAAGATACCTCAGTTCTGTCCCAGATCAAGCTCCTGCACAAGTGTTGTGTTATGAACCCAAATGCTGTCATCTATAAGCAGAATTTCAGCTACATGTCATAAGTTATTACAATATCTCTCATTTCTGCATGCAGATGTGCAGAGAGTCTCTTATATGACTACACTACCTAAGCTATTTTTAATACATTGGCAGAAAACTGGTCTTAGAGAAGCCTAAGTTCTTACCAATCTCCTGCTTAATTTCAGGTTTAAACAAATCATAAAATTGTGAGTTGGGACAAGCAGTTTGGCAAGAGCAAAGAAACCTTGACACAAAGGCAAAAATTTAACATGGGACATAGTATATGGTGAGCCAGTAGAATCTGTTAGTCTTTGTTGCATAGATATCAGTCTGTTTTCAAGTGTTAGCAACACTTCAGGTCATCTTCAGCCATGGGAGTGCAGTACTTCCCTTCTGAACCAAGAAGAAATTGCAATGGTCTGCACAGACTAATTGTAAACAAACACTGACTTAGCTCTGGACACCCCAAAAATCAAGGACACAACATGCAAAAAGCCCCTGAAACTTTATGCAAAATGTACATACAATCACTGTTACTTCCTGTCTGCAATAACTTCTTGTAATACTTTTGATATCAAACTTCAGGATATGGAACATTGCTCAAAGATTGTAGGTGGATGATTATTAGTGGCTTTGGGTGATGTGTCTGTTCAGCCTCAGCCTTGTGCTGGATACATTCTGCACTGAATACATACTATGCCTGAAAAGCTACAGTATGAAATCTTGTGTCTATCCTAGCTTTTGTCCATCCCAGGTGAATTTTTGACACATTTCCTATCTGAATCCTGCAGTTCTGCCCTGTGCTGCCAGGAACCAGGGTGCGAACTCAGTGAATCTTCCATTTTTCTTTTATACATTTGTATTTCTAGTGAAACTTGTTTATTCCTTCCAATGAGTGATTAAGACAAAATGTACAATGGAGGAAAACACTGTGGAAAGAACCAAAAAAGGAGGAAAGACTACTTTTTCCTTGCCTTTGCCTAACTCGTTTGGCATTGCTTAGAGCATCTCTAAGTGGGTTACCTTAGACCTTACTGACTGAGAAATTACATGTAGGATTGAGCCCCAGAGCATTTCTGTCTTTGAAGGTGTTTTTGTTATAGTTCACAAGCCAAACTTCTCTGGATACACATCTCCCAGTTTAGTCTGTATTACATTACAGTTCAAAGCTTTTTCTGTTCTGAATGTTAATCTATCCTTACCCATAACTCCAAATATCCTCTAACACTTATAATGCCAGATGTGCTACTACTTCAGCAGCTTCCATATGTCCTTCCACTTTGCTGACAGTGCTCCCTTATGTTGCCCCAGTCTCCTGGCACAATATTTCTTCCAAGAGTTAGTATTCCTTTCATTTTTCTGTTTGACATTTCCTTTTCTCTCATCATTAGTAAATGTCTGTTGTCCAAGCTTTGTGATGCCCAATTAATCATCCAACTAAAGTTACCATTTTGGGGTTTTTTTCTTTGATCATTTTTTTTCCACACATTCTCTTGCACTGTCATTTTGATTGTGTTTGAGAAATGACTGCTGTCATTATTCTAGGCAAAGATTTTCTACACTTTCATCAAATTGGAAGATGTAACAAAATATATCACAAAGTTCTACCAATCTTCACATTCACGACCTGAAGAAAATTCATCTGGAAACCAAATGCTGCAGATTTAAATCTTTTAGAAGTATTGTTCCAGGACAAAATTCAAAATGTAATGAATGAGAACAGATAAGTTTGTTTATTCTCAGTCTTCAGTCTGAAAGGATTTTTTTCATTGAATTATAGACAGATCTTTGTCCCTTTATAAAATTTTAATTGTAGGTTTTCCATATTATCAAAATTAAAAAAAAAAATCTGAGGACATGAATGATCTAACTAATTTACTTAAGATTCTAGAGTTTAATTTAGATTTTTCTGGTACATAGTTTGATTCCAAAGTGGAACTTGCTCTATCTGCCTGAATCTGATTTGACTTAAATGGTAAAATTTCAGAAGCTGCACTATTTCCAATGAAAGTTTTCAAAGTGTAAATAATTTTAAGTAGATGAGTATAACAGATGCTAAGAATCATGTATTTGGTATATGTAATCTTATTTACCTACATTTGTTAATACCTTCAAGAGTCAGAGATATATAACCACTTTTAGTAGTCAACCAAGGCATGATAAAATTACACATTAAAAAGCATTGTGTTTTTATTCCCAAACCATTGAAGTCATATCCAAAAGACAGTGGTAATTACTTCTTAAATTGTAGGAAAAGTTAAGATGCGATGATTTTGAGAATATAATGGATTATAAATTTTCTCTGTCCATTTCCAAGTACTAGCACTCATCTAGTATTCCTGTTAAGAAAGAGAAAAATGCTTAATACTTTTTCTCATGAATTTGAATTCTTCAGTTGAACTGGAAGTGAAATCAATACACAACCTTAAGGCACTTTGTAGCCTTTTGAGTTCAGGTACAGAAAAAGTAATTGAGTGTAGGCCTTCCTACCAATTTATGATATTATTTACTATTAAAAGAATATACAGATATTTTTATGAGATAAATTTAATTCAGATCAGTTCTTTGCTCTGAATAAGGCTGAAGAGTTATGCTTTCATCAGGAATATAATTTACTCATGTGTGCCTGAATGTCCTTTCCATATGCATGAGAGTTCACAACTTGCAGTACCAACAAATTAATAGTCTGCATTGCCTTTTTGAAGAGGAAGTCTAGACGCATGAGTCACTTTACTATCGATTCAGTGATTGGGACTGCCAAGTTGCTACCAATAAAATCTTAGCAATCATGATCTAAAATTTATCACTGTTTTTATGTACTGAAACATTGCTTTTAAAAGACAGAAGAAAATTAATTATAAATCCATTGATGTTCAGATGGCAACAGCAAAGCTCTTTAAAACAATGTAATATATAGAAAAAGAAGATAAGTTGATAGAATGGAAAAAAATATTCAATTTCCATGTTTATTTAATCTAATTTCACTAGGGAGAAAGGATTTTAAATGGTGGTTCAGCTGTAGCATTCAAAAAACCCCTTAGATTGGATCGATCAGTCCCAGATACTGTACAATTTAAGGTAAAATATTTTCTTAATTGATGAAATATATGGTTACTTAAAGAGTTTCTAATTTTTCAGAAATGGTTGTAGACTGATCAGATGATAGTCAGATCCACTGTGTTATTTTCACCACTCACCCTACCACACAGGAAGCTTGTGTCCCCAAATATCTTACTGCCAAGGGTAGCAGAATAAGCTGATAGGATCCTGCCATGAAGTAAACTACAAAATGACTCTTTCCTTCAGGCCACTATATTAACTACCTTTTTTTTTTCAGTTACTGATGTTATTTTGTTACTTTGTTTTCTTGTTTCTCAATTTTACAGTATTTTGATAGAAGCCGAATTTAAAGGCCCAGAAATATCTGCTGGAGACTTTACAGTCCAACAGTTTAACCAGGAAAGATTTTTTTTTTCCCCTGTTAATATTAACTCTACTTTCAACCAGACTAACATTCTCCTAAAGTTATTAAATGCAAAATCTGCCTCCTCAATTTCATCTCTGATCTCAGTAGGATGTACATCAAAGAATGATCTCTAAAGGTCCCTTTCAACCCTTACTATTCTATGAATCTACTATTATGAAAATTTTCAAATGTCTGTGGTAGTTCTCTCGCCCCAATGGCAAAACATCAATATGTTCTTGATACAGCATCTTGTCTGGAGAAGATACAGTCACAAAAGGGTATGAGTTTATGTTGAAAGGCACTTTACCATCTTCTTGCAAATGTAGCTCTGAGCTATTTCTTTCCCTCAAATGCTATGCTCAGCCTTGGGCAAGGTACATTTGCCCTTCCTAAGGCTGAAAATTCATGAAGGATATTTCTTCTGGCAGCTTCCTATCTCCTCTAGTAGCCTCTTTCCACAGTCCCTCCAGCTGTAGCCGTGTAGTCTCTCACCCTGAACCTCATCTCTAACCATATGTAGGTTATCATACTTCATGGGATCTTCTCTTCCTCCAGGAACTGAATATTCTTCATCAGAGAATTCCAACATCAGCTCTTGGCTGTTTGTGCACAGTTCTTCACAGACAGCAGCCATGTATGTAGCTCCAAGCATTGTCTCTCTTTAATCTTCATCCTCACTCCAGGCTGAGCCATAGGAAGCCAAGGTCCTTTGATTCATCCAGAAACAAAATGATAGTTATAAAAAAAAAAATCCTTGAATTCTTTTGACAGCTCTTCTCTATTGTTATTTCCTGTATAGCTTTAGGCTTTCCCTTTCTCTCAACTCTAAACTGAGATTTAAAGAAAACACTGTCTTCCTCACAAAGAAGAGTCATTCCTATGTACATCATTCTTCTCTCACAGCCCCTCTCTGGCTATTTTACATCTGTAGATCAGGGCTTTTTCTTGACTTTCACCATGTAACTAGGCTGAGCCATTGGTCCTTGCACTGTTCAGGGACTAAACTAGTAGCAGCTATAAGGCTGATAGGTTTCTGGGGATCTGCATGGAATATTTTGCAGAAAACTTTGTGCATGTATGTGTATAGTGCAACAGAGATTTAGAAAGACAATATCATGAAAAACATTAACAGTTTAAGAGTATTTTATCAAGAGAATATTAAGAAAAAAACTCTTGATGTACTTTGGAAAACTAAAAGTTTTGTAAATTTTTCCTACATGTCCTCCTGCATTTTATTGTTGTTTGGCCTGTATCACTTGGTGGAAGAGCTCTGAAATGTGTTGATGAAAATTATATTAATGTGAGCACTAATGGAAAGAGGAGTATGGAAACCTTCTAGACAAGCTGCTACACATTGCACATTGCTCCCACTTCTATGTCTTCTGTTCATATTACAAGTCACTTTTCTTATACTGTTTGTGACACTAGAAGTACAAAAAACCAAAAATGAAGAGGTTTGAACAGTTCTGTTGGATTGGTCCTAAAGTAAGAGCTGCTCCTGATCTTGGCGCAGAAAGATTAGATTTGGAGTTTTGTGCCACTTGTTGTTTATGTAGATTGTGTTTAAACCTCTCGCTTTGCCTTCAAAATATGCAGTTTGCCAATGCAATTGAACCAAGATACTTAGAAAACCTTACAGGAAGGGTGAAAATGTGTCTCATTCTCTGAAATAATTTCATGTAAGGAGTTAAGTTGGAGAGTCTTCATATTAAGTGAATGTTCTGGTCACTTTGACATTAACCTCTGTGAGAGACCATATTCTGAAAAATATGGCCATTGCTTTCTATTTAGAGAGGAAGGACTTTAAGACCTGCACAGAGATAGACATAATCAAGACATGTCCAGAAAATGGCAAGATTTGAGACATACATGCTCAGCATAGATATTGGTTGCTTCAGTTGATATATGATATATTTCATGGTATATGCATAGGACAATTAGGATTATGGAGTGCACTTGAGGAGTCAGAGGTTAAACTCACTTCACTAAATTAGGATCCAAAGTAAAGAACATAAACACTTTAGGTTACATAAATTCTAGATTATCAAACAAAAGTGATTCTTTTTCCATTAACACACTGGAAGACTTTAATGGTAATGCTTTATACCTAAAAGGGACTTACAAGAAAGCAGGAGAGGGACCTTTCTCAAAGCCGTGTAGTGATAAGACAAAGGGTAATGGCTTTAAGCTGAAAGAGAAGATTTAGCTTAAATGGTAAGAAGTTCCTCAGTATAAGCATCCGAGGTTATGGATGTCCCATCCAAGTTGAATGGCTGCCAAGTTGAATGGTTTTTTGAGAAATCTGGTCTAATGGAAGGTGTCCCTGTCCATGGAAAGTGGGGGGATCAGTCAGATGATCTTTACGGTCCCTTCTAACCCAAACCATTCTAGGATTCTGTGGTTCTTTTAACTCAGTTGTGGTTTAGGTGTTTGAGTGTAAAAGAACCATTCTAGGATTCTGTGGTTCTTTTAACTCAGTTGTGGTTTAGGTGTTTGAGTGTAAAAGCCAGTCTGTCTGTAGAAAATTTTGTACAAAGTACTCAATAATTCCTTCTTTTTAACAGGTAAAATTATTTATTTTCTGTTGCTGTTGAGCAAAATTATAAGGTATTGCTTCATGATATGGTTGTTTTTAACTTTTAATCATTAGATGACCTCTAAAAATGCAATATTTTTTCATAAGATATCTTTGTAAAGAATGAGTTTTGAAAATGAAATGTATCTTTAACAGATACTTCCAAGAAACCCTGCAATGAGGAATTGTATAGTGTTGAAATACTGCACATTCAAGAAGGCTTCTTCTAAGGTACATAGCAGTTCTTCTGGGGGATAAAATGCCTATATTGACTAAACTCTCAAAGTTAAATGCATAACTCTTTCTCTAGACATGTGGATCTAAACTCCAGTTTACTATAGGAAATTGAAACGAACTCAGTCAAACTGTTAAAACAAGTCTCCTACTTACGCAACCAAAACAAACAGTCAGATTTTCATAGAATCATAGAATCTTTACAGTTGGAAAAGACCTTTAAGATCATGAAGTCCAACCACTAACCTGACACTGCCAAGCCCATCATTAAACTGAACCATATAGTTCTACACTTCATCTACATATCTTTTAAATATCTCCAGGGATGATGACTCCACCACCTCCCTGGGCAGCCCATTCTAATGCTTAATAACCCTCTTGGTGAAAAAGTTCCTAATTGGGTCTTCCTAATGACCAAACTAAACCTCCCTCTGTGAAACTTGAGCCCATTACCTCTTGTCCTATCATTCATTACTGGAGAGAATAAATTGACCTCACCTCACTAAAACCTCCTTTCAACTAGTTGTAAAAGAGTACTCGTGTCTCTTCTTAGCCTTCTCTTTTCTAGATTAAATATCCCCAGCTTCCTCAGCTGCTCCTCATAAGACTTGTTCAACAGCTTTGTTGCCTATCTCTGTTCATGCTCCAGCACCTCAATGTCCTTGTAGTGAGAGGCCCAGAACTGGACACAGTATTCAAGGTGCCGAGTATTCGCCAGTGCTGAGTACAGGGGCACAATCACTTCCTTGGTCCTGTTGGCCACACTATTTCTGATAAAAGCAAGGATGTCATTGACGTTCTTGGCCATCTGGGCATACTCATGTTCAGATGGCTGTTGATTAACACTCCCATGTCCTTTTCTGCAGGACAGTTTTTCAGCCACACATCTTCAATCTCTAGTGTTGCATGAGTGCAGGACCTGGCACTTGACCTTATTGAACCTCATACAATTGGCCTCAGTCCATTGATCCAGCCTGTCCAGGTCTCTCTGAAGAGCGTTCTTGCTCTCAAGTAGATTCACACAAAGGACCAGCTTGGTGTCATCTGCAAACTTACTGAAGGTGCACTTGATCTCCTCATCCAGATCAGCACCATGGCCTGGGGAATACCACTGGTGACTGGTTGTCAACCGGATTTAACTCCATTCACGACGACTCTCTAGGCCTGAGCATCCAACCAGTTTTTAATTCATCACAGGGTGGGTCCACCCAAGCCACATGCAGCCAGTTTCTCCAGGAGGATGCTGCAGGAGACTGTGTCAAAGGTCCAGGAGGACCACATCCACAGCCTTTCCCTCATCCACTAAGCAGGTCATCTTGTTGTAGGAGATCAGATTAGTCAAACAGGACCACAAAGCCATATTGTCTGGGCCTGAACCCTTGATTGTCCTGTAAGCCATATTGTCTGGGCCTGAACCCTTGATTGTCCTGTATGTATCTCACAATGACACTGAGGATGATCTGCTCCTAGCCTTTGTCAGCACCAAGGTCAGGCTGACAGGCCTGTAGTTCCCAGAATCCTTCTTCTTCCTTGTGTTCAAGTAGACATTTAATACAGAAGAAAAATATTTTATTTTGTGGAAAGCCTGGCATGGTTTATGAATACTAGTGAAGACAATGAGTCAGTAAATTGTAGTACCTCGTTGCCTTGGGTAATTTTTATTTCATCTCCAACACCAATTGTAAGTTAAAAGAGCTTGTTGTTTACACGTGAAACTATAATGTCAGTTTTATTATACCAAAAGAGAGTAAATTCCCAGTGGGTAAGTGCTGTTTAAGCCCTTTTGTCATCATTTTAACTCATACAGTAGCGCTGAAAATATAACTGGTCTGATTCCTGAAAATCCTGAAGGGAAGCTTTAGGTACAATTTATACATCACAAGGTCCATCTTTCAAGCTTGTGACCTCTAGAGTTATGTGTTCCCTCTTTTACCTCATGAGACCCCTAAATGTACTAAACTATGTACTTAGGGATGGGTCTGGTCAGAAGAGAAAACCTTCATGCTAAGTCTCTTGAAGCTAGTCAAAACAAAAAGTGCAAAAAGGTGCATTTGATATCCTACAGTTCTCTGTAGAGAAAAGGCTTTAGAGAAAGCACTTGCATTTCTTTGAGATCCTGTCATGGTTTAGGCCCATCAGGGAACAAAAGACCAAGATTAGCCTCAAGTACCAAAGACTTGAGGATTGCTCAAGGGCAGGGAGAGCTTAACTGCCGCTTAAGGTGCAGGACAAAACAGACCAGGCTGCTCGGCTTGGGGAAGAAAACAGAAAATAATTCAATACCAACTAAAGCATAAAACCCCAAAACATAACCAGAACAAAACAACACAGAATGGTATAAAGATGAAGAGTCTGACCAGCCCTTTAAGACCATCTGCTCCCCACTCCTCCCATCCTCCCGGGCTCAGAGCCCTGATCCCAGTGTTTATACCTCTGTCCCCCCTGAACGGCCCAGGGGGGCAGGGAGTGGGGGTTTCAGTCAGTCCGTTCCTGGTGGCTTCTGCCGTTTGTCTAACCTCAGGGCAGGTGGGCTCTGCACCAGTCCTCCCTGCAAGTCCATGGGGTACCACACACACATGACAGTCCTGCAGGGGCTGCTCCGACGCGCATTTATCCCAAAAGTTGCAGCTCCTCTCTGCCTCTCGTGTGGGGCTGCTCTGTGGCGCACAGGCTCTTCAGCATGTCCTGTGCCATGACCGCCGCCTCACACAGTCTCTCGCCTGTCTGGGCGCACTCACACGGAGCTGCTGCTGGCTCTCAGTTCTGTCGTTGCCATTCATATGGTGCAAGGGTGCAGCCTGCGTTATTGCCACAGCTTGCAGAGGGGTCTCTGGTCTGGTGCTCCTCCTTCCTTCCTCCTTCTCCGCCTGTGGGGTCCGCGTGGCCGCCTCCATCTTGTACCACCCTTACACCTCCTCAAGCACCTCAGATTCCCATCCCTAAATAGTGATCGCAGAGGCGCCAGATTGGCCCAGCTGGGCTGGGAGGTGGGTCTGAACCCAGGAGCCGGGGAAGAGTCCAAAAACTTTTTACTGGGTCTTCACTGCAAACCACTCCCCCTGTTACCAAGCAAAAGCAACTCCTTGCTAAATCATGACAGATCCCTAATTCATTCCTTAGAACAGACATCTTCAGCCTTCCTTACAAATAGATGAACAGAGATTACTATTTTGTTTTAAAACACTGCAAAAGGAAAGAGTAGTGGTGATGCTGTTATGTTTTGTGCGTAAAACACTTGTCAACCAGGATGGGAACTTAGTTCCTATGCTTCCCTTTCTTCCCTCTTGGATGATATTACTTAGTATGCAGCTCTGAGGGTAAGACATATCCTTGGTAATGAATGGATAAGAATGTCTGCAGGATGTGGAGAATATCAGATCAACATTTTCTGCATAGCACTTTAATTATTCAAATGAGGTCTTTTGGAAAGTTAGGGACTGCAACTGTTTTTGCATTGCACTTAATAGTTAGGTGCTGAAGAACAACAAAAATGAAAGGTCAGGATTTAGAAGGAGTGAAAAAAAGATGCTTTCTGCGTACTTTTATTTCTCCTCTCTAATAACTGTTGAATATTAACTAAAAGCAGTATGTATTGGAAATAGGTGCTAAAACCTATTACAGTGGTACTTAGCCTTTGAAGTTCCAACATGCAGCAAACACATAACACTGCTGGAAAACGTCAGGAATAAAAGGCGCCCTGCAGTAGAGACTGCAGTATAATAAGCAAGTAAAATCAACAATTTAAACAGGAGGTGTCTAATTGACTAAACACTGTAAAAAGAATCAAGGCTTATATTTGCATGTTAGACCTCAGACTAAACCTGTGTTCAAACTTCAAGCTATTACATTTCGCATGTTAAAACTTAAGTCTAGGCTTGACAGTCTCTCAAAATTTCAAACCTGAAGACCATCAACTCATTCAAATACAGATGAGTCCTGAAAATAGGTCCTACAGGAACACAGCCAAGCTGGTCCAAGGGCTTCTTAATCTAGTGGGTTTTTTTGTTCTCAGACAGTAACTAAGTATTTTTGTTGTGCAATGTCTCCTATTTCCTACCTAACTCATTTACAGAGTAAGAAAGAGTACTCTTCTAGTACTTATCCATCTCTCCACAGGCTTCCAAATGTCTATAAAAGCACTAAAAAAGCAACTTCTTTAAACTTAAAATGACTTTTATATAAAATTGATGGTAAAGTGCTTTTTAGCAAAAGACAATCAACCTTCTTTTTTAACAAACAAAGGCTAGTTGAAAAACTCACAAGTCACTTTTCTTTTGTTTCTCCACATGGATGACTCATAAGTAACTGTGTGACCTCCTTGTACTCATTAAGCAGTCTGTTGATGCAGCATTAAATTGAAGAGCAGAGAGGAGTGTTAGTAAAACACTGAAGGTATTCATCAGGTTTTTGTGAAATTAATCTTATGGATTAGGTTCAAAGCTAAATATCACAGTATTTAGTTAAGCTTATAAAAATTACTAGAAACTAGTTTCAAATGCAGTCTCAGGAATGCAATTTTTAAATCTTTATAACATTAGTACTGATACAAAAGTAGATGAGAGTATAGAAATGGAGTGGAACACCTGAACAGGAAAAATCAGGAACTTCTACAATGCATTGAAACAACTATATTTGAATGTCATAGAATGAATAGCTAAAATCAAGTTCCACATACTTAAATGCAGAATGTTCAGAAAAAAAGAAATGAATAAATTTTTTCCTGGTTTTGAAAAGAATGTTAGTGTGATTTTGAAGTCATTTCCTAAGGATGATATGAGCTTTACTTAATCCTTTATGATTAAATAACAATTGTGCTACAATGCAGTAAATTACAAGGGAATTTCTAACTTTTGCTTTTAGGCAATAAACTGGTGTAGAAGAAAAATAGCTTCTATGAATGTGGATGAGAAAGATGCAAATACTCCTTCACATCTGCTGAGCCTCAACTACATTTACTCCAGGTACCAGGCTTGCTCCCAGGAGCTTTGAAACTGACACTCACTCTCCCATATTTTTGGTGCATCTCTTTTACTTTCTTGTAGACTGTTTACAACCAGTTTTCCCTCATCTTCTAGATTGCTTCTCTCTTGTGAGAGCTCTCTGTAGGCCATACCCTCGGTGGGGACCGTATGTAACAGTTTTTTCTCTGCTGTATAGTGGTTCAAAGTCAGAGCTTTCAAACCCCCTTGCTTTCTAATATTTCTCACTGAGAGTGGGAATTTAGGTGCAGCTAGCTAAGGATTACAAATAAAGAATAACAATGGAGTTATAATTAAACAAGTATTCTTCAATGCAGTGCATTATAATGCAGTGCACAGGGGATCCTTCTGTCAGATGTGCATGCTGTATGGAAAAAGCTGAGTATTATACACACAGAAGACATATGATTAAACATTATATTACTGGAAGTAGTTGACATATTCATTAGTTTTCTGAGAAATTATTTACAGTTGTGTATGGCTAGTCCCACATGCGTACTAAGTCTATTAGGGTCCTCTAATGGTCATTTACTTCATTCTTGAGTCCTCTTCAAGGTGTTCTTTGGTGGACTTCTGACTCTCCTCTTCCTTTGCAGACAAAGATGTGGAACTGGTTCTTGCAGCCTTGTCTGCCATGAGGACATATGGCTTCTCTGGTATTCAAGGACCAACCTCTCTAAAACTTCAAATAAGCTTACACAAAAATTTTCACTCTACAAACAGACAGACTTTACAAGTTAAATAATTTGGATTAGAGTTTGGTTAATTCTTTCAGTAGTTTGAGCTCCCATTTTATGAATCCTTTGTTACATGATTCCATGTTTTCTTTGACAGGACTCCACTTTCAATGTACAGGACAGATGGTACTCTCTCACTGACATGCTTTTCAGCCTTCTGATTTACTGTGCTGTTAGCATGAGTCCTTGATTCTCACTTACAGTTCACTGCTCAAAGCAGGTTTAAATTCAGGAAGAAGTGATCCTGGGGACTGTAATTAAGCAGGTTCTTCCTACTGCTTTACTAACTATAGGTCCTGAAAGATGCTTAGAAAATCTGGAAAGGTACAGATGAAGAAGCGTATCAGAATGAAGAAGGTTAAGAACTGTCACACAGAACTGAGGTCTGCCCTTGTCTCTGCTGCAAAATTATTTTCATATGCAGCTACTGACCCTGTGTTTGTTATTTTTACCATTCTGAATTTTTCAGACAATGAACTGAGCCAAAGGGAACTCTCTGAAGGTTGCTTAAAGAACTTAGTAAGGGACTTTCAAATATAGTAATTCCTGTAGTGTTGTTTGTTTTTCTCCTTGAATATCACCTTTATTCATGCTCAAAACTTGGGTAGACAATCTTACTTGGGTAGGACTTGAGTAATTCACGTCCTTGCATTTTCTCTCAAGTCTTGCTTGTATAAATTAAGGTATCTATGTGCTTGGTATTTTTCAGATTGTGTCAGGACTTTCTTAACGGATGTTGGACATATTGCAAATATTCTACCAAAAGAATATGGGGGAGCAAGTACACAACATTAATTACATTTAGGGGTTGCTTAAGAGCAAGGAAACAAGGAAATATAAAAGGTATGAATGTCATACAACAGTGCAGTACATAGTCTCTAGGACAGATCATAGAATCATAGAATGGTAGGGGTTAGAAGGGGCCTTTACAGATTATCTACGCCCCTGCTAAAGCAAGCTCACTTAGGTCACAGGAATGTGTCCAGATGGGTTTTGAAGACCTCCAGGGAAGGAGACCTCATACCCTCACTGGGCAGCGTGTATCAGGGCTCCCTCGCTCTCACAGTAAAATAGTTTTTGTTATGTTTAAATGGAACTTTTTGTGTTACAGTTTCATCCCATTACCCCTTGTCATGTCACAGAATACAACAGAAAGAAGAGATGCCCCAACCTCCTGACATCCACGTTTTAGATATTTGTAAATATGAATGAGATTCTCCCCTCAGTCTCCTCTTATCTACACTAAAAAGCCTCAGTTCCTCTAGCCTTTCTTCAAAAGGAAGATGTGCCAGTCCCCTGATCATCTTGGTGGGCCATGTGCTGGGCTCTCTCCAGTAGTTCTCTGTCCCTCTTGAGCTGGGGAGCCCAGAACTGGACACAGGACTCCAGATGAGGCCCCACTAGGGCAGAGGGGGAGCAGAACCTCCCTTGACCTACTAGCCACACTCTTCTTGATGCATCTCAGGGTGCCATTGACCTTCTTGGCCATGAGGGCACATTGCTGGCTCATGTTTAGCACTCCCAGGTCTCTCTGCAGAGCTGCTCTCCAGCAGGTCAATCCCCAGCCTGTACTGGTGCATGGGGTTGTTCCTTTCAAGAAGCAGGACTCTGCACTTGTCCTTGTTGAACCTCATGAGGTTCCTCTCTGCACAACTCTCCATCTGGTCAAGATCCCGCTGAATGGCAGCACAGCCTTCTGGGGAATCAGCCAGTCCTCCCAGTTTGATGTCATCAGCCAACTTGCTGAGGGTACACTCTGTCCCCTCATCCAGCTCATTGATGAAGATGTTGAACAAGACTTTCCCCAAAATCAGTCCCTGTGGAATTCTGCTGGCCACAAGCCTCCAACTCAATTCTGTGCCATTGATCACAATCCTCTAGGCTCTGTCATTCAGCCAGCTCTCAATCTGCCTCACTGTCCACTCATCCAATCCACACCGTTTGAGTTTTCTGATGAGAATGTTGTGGCAGACTGTATCAAAAGCCTTGATGAAGTCAAGGTAGATGACATCTGCTGCTCTCCCCTCACCTTGTCAGCCAGTTATGCCCTCCCAGAAGGCTATCAGGTTGGTCAAACAGGATTACCCCTTGGTGAATCCATGTTGATTCCCCTGGTAACCATATTTTCATTTATATGTTTAGTGACAACATTCAGGATGAGTTGTTCCGTCACCTTTCCAGGGATGGAGGTGAGGCTGATTGGCCTGTAGTTTCCCGGGTTGTCTTTCTTGCCCTTTTTGAAGACTGGAGTGACATTGGCCTTTCTCCAGTCCTCAGGTACCTCGTCTGTCCTCCGTGATTGTTCAAAAATAATGGAGAGTGGCTTAGCAACCACCTCAGCCAGCTCCCTCAACACTCTTGGCTGCATCCCATCAGGAGTCATTGACTTATGATTGGTAAGTTTGATCAGCAAGATTTTAATCTCTTCCTCTTCCACCCAGGGCAAGTCCTCTGTTGTCCAGACCATCCTACTTATCAGAAGCCAGATGACTCTGCAGCTGCAAAAACAAGAACTCTACTTGTGTCTTGCTCCTTTCCTGGAATATCAAAATATGACTATATCATAATACCTAGTAGTCTTTTCTGATTTTTTGAGGTTGATTTATGTACTTGAGGCAGAACATCTGTTATAGCTTTCTGTCTCTTGTATTTGGAGCAGAAAAGCATTTGCCTTAATAGTCCAAGACGGTATGTTTTACATAACAGAGAAGCAATTCTATCTCATGTTGTGGGAAAGCCACCTACAACTTGTTCCTTGTCTATACAAGTGGGAATTGGAAAAAATAGGTTAATTCTTAGCTCAGCCACAGAAATGCCTGTACAGTATTGGGCCAGTTAACTTACAGAGCTCTAGTTTGCAAATATGTAAACCAGAATATTATTAACTGCCCATCTTAGATTCAATAACAATTTTAAAAGGACATGAGATTTGGAATTTTTTTTTCCAAATGTACATTTGAAAACAAAGCTTTTTAGAGTTTTTGTTGCTAAATTGAGCTGACCTTTCTCACCTTAGTTATGGCTGTATTAGCAATACTTCTGTGTAGAAGAGAAGATTTGTAAAGCAAAATACTTGGTGCTGAGTGCCCCATATTCAGATGAAATAGGTTTATTTTGATCCCATGAAATGAATGGTTGGAATGCAGTAAGTAATCTTGTGGATCATATCTTCTTCAGTTTCAGAAAGAAAACAAAAGCATTTGTTTTCTCCAAGACCACTCCACAATGTAACCTAGAAACACAGTAAGTGTGGGTGGTTAGTACATTCAAAAGTACATTGCTGATGCAAACTAAAACACTAATGTAATTGCACCCTTAGCTTCTTGTAGGTGAGTTGTATTTGAATATAGTGGGGTATTTTTCTGTGTGCTCACAGAAACCAGATGGTATAAATTCCATCCTCTAACAAAAAGACATGATTCAGAGCATTTGGTTCTCTTGGACCAGTCAGACCGGTCATCTGTGACAGACCCGAATAGTCCTTCTCCTTCAAATTCCCAACTTTGTTCTGGCAGTAGATTCCTCCTCCAAATCTTCTTAATACCAATTTTGAAAGGAATTTTTCTCAGAATTTCAGCTTTTCCAGAAGCTACTTTTCTCTCTCTTCACTCCCTTAATTAGGTCATTATGATGTAAGTAAAAATGTTGTGCAAGGAAATTGTAGTTGCTTTACAACTCTTTATCACAGGTGAAACTTAGTCTTTGAAGAAATCTATAATGAATAAGGGACAAAAATTACTGAAGCTGTTTGTTTTTAACACAAGGAAAGCAACAGATCTGTAGAATCACAAGGATAATGAGTTAGGAATATGGCATTTTGTAGAAACTTGATGGAAGAGTTCCTGTCACACACAGAGAGAAAGGAATCAGCCTGTACTTGAGGTTTCAAAGGACTTCAGATTTCTGTTTGTAACAGTAAAAATTTATGTGAAACTAAGTAGAAAATTACATTAGTAAATTTATATATAAAATGAAATAAAATATTTTGACTGACTAATCTTTAAACTCCAACCAAGTCTACCTCAGCCTGGGCAGAGTGCCACATTGGTTTTCAAACAGGATCCATTCTAGTACCATAATGCATCTGTTCATTTTTAAGTAAAAAGCCAGCAGATTGTTCATATAGGTTGATATCTAAATAAATAAATATATTTTTTAAAAGTATGACTAATACATGGTCCAATAGACCAAATAATAACAACAAAAGGCTTAAAGGAAAGATGTGTATACACATATATATTCTACTAACTGGTTTTTCAAAACAATTCTAATTATTCTGTTACTAAAGCAAGAAAAAAAATCACCATCTTGCCATGCTTATTTGTCAGATAGAATACTATCAATCTTAGTGCCTAATTATGCCAATCAACTCTTCATAGATATGTAAAATTGTTACCACGACTTCATGGATAGTTTGGAAGTAAAGGATTTTTCAGTGCTTCATTTCTTCATCTTTTCATTCTAATGACCTAAAATATCTGCAGAGAGCAAGAAGTTATGTTTGAAAATTAAACAAGCTGCTAGTGAAGATAGCTACCATTCATGCAATGGAAGCTGCATCTGATCTCTGGGGATACATTGACATGAATATTAGTTATTGTGACATCAAGATTTATTCTACAGTAGAATACAAAGATTTCCAAGCTTCAATACTTACAGCCAAATTCATTCCACATCTAAGTACTTCTTTAAAATAAGATAAAATATGCAAGATTTTTTTAAATTAATTTTTACTTAAAATGTTCTTCAGGAAGAGCTAGTGAGTCCAGTGGGTTCAAAGGTTATAAACCTTTTTAAAATGCAATTAGACATCTTTCTCCCTACATCCATCTCTTTTTCATGATAAAATCAGCTTGACAGATATAATGAAAAATTATCAATTCTTTACTGAGAGCTCTGGCTAAATATACTAGAACAGAAAGAAAATTCCTTTCATCTGAAAGCTAACTGTGATGATTTCCAACCCCCACTTCTGAGCTAAAATAATTCTGGATGTACCACTCCCACAGACTCCACCAAGAGTCATCCTTTCATGCTGTCAGTTGTGGGCCTTTACAAGCTTCCTAAGGAGTCCATCTCTCCAG
Source organism: Urocolius indicus (assembly GCA_013401255.1). Lineage (NCBI taxonomy): Eukaryota > Metazoa > Chordata > Aves > Coliiformes > Coliidae > Urocolius > Urocolius indicus. The sequence continues at coordinate 82,253 of WBNH01006465.1, forward strand.
AAATGGGTGCTTGTCCTTATTAACATATAAATATTGTCTGGAGTCTGTTCTTCTCATGAATGCACACCTGGGTTTGTTTACATTAGAATGATTGTCCTCACCTTTCTTTGAAATAGTGTGCAAGTAGTGTTTCTGCAATCACAGCTTTACACATACTGAAAAGGTAAGATATTCTTGATAGTTACTTGTTAGGGCCACTGTATTTCCTGGAAAAAAAACCCAAAAAACTAGAAAATGGAACTTTGGATTCAAATATTGTCATTTACACAGCATTATAAAGTCACTGGATTCCACACCTTGGTTCCATTCCTAGAATGAAAAATTTTCTCTATATTTGAATAGAATTGGTGGAATGAAAATCACAGTTTGGATTGAGCTTGGGGAAAGCTACAGCTCTGACAAGAAATTCCACTAACTAAAATTTCAAACTACAATACCATTGGCATATAAATGCCATTGGATAAAATAAAACACTTGTATTTGTTATTAATTTCTTTTCTGAGAAGAGTACAAAATATTTTAAGTGCTGACAGTACTGGAATAACATGTAAAGTGCAATGTGTGGGTTGTATTAGTTTTTTTAATTAATATAATCATTGCTGTTTCTTCATACATGTTCATTATCTCAACAAATAGACTGAGCTAGTGTTTCTTGTAGGTATTCCATACAAACAGACTTTGTCTTGGGTGGCGGCTCTGTTATTGTAAGAAAAGGAGAAGAAAGGTGATATCCCAGAGTTGCAAACCAAAGTGTATGTTATGGAGAAAGAACAGAGAGTGAATGAAGCTGAATCTTCCTCTGCTTGTTTAAAATGAGATCATCACAAGTATAGGCAATTGAAATTGCAAGAGTCTAAGATCAGTAAACCTTACAGGTTAGGTTCATTAATCACTTAACTTCTAAATTATTTGGTTCTTATCCTTTGGTATGCAAAAATTGAATCTATCTTTCTGGCAATACTTCGCATTCAGTGAGAACAATTTACCAGTAGATGGTACCTTATTTTCCATTATTATCTGACCCTCTCCTATCTTACTGATACCAAAGATACAAGGAATGAAGAACAGACCCACTTTTTGTAGTTAGCAGCAAGTCCATGTTCTAAAGAGCAATTTGCATGCCAATCAGTATTGAGCATCTTGGTTCTGCTGACTGAGTTACAAAAGCAGAATTTGTCAGGCTCAGAGTTGTGGCCATATATGGGCATCTTGAGTTAAAATTGACTTCAATGAAAATTTAAGGTGCAAGAATACAAGGCCATTACAATTTTTTTTTTCCAGAGGAAAATGAATTAATGATTTTTAGGGGTAAGGTCTCTGAGAATTAAAATTTAAGAGTAAAAAGGGACAGAAGTGAACTGTGTTGGCTAGAAAATTAGGGTAATGTGGGTAAGACATGTTCCTATGCGACCCGATGTAGGTTGACCTGCTTCTGCAGGAGGGATGTACTAGATGATCTCTAAAGGTACCGTCCAACCCTACCATTTTATGATTCTATGATTCCATGAATCTAAGACACAGTTTATAATCAACAAACCAGACCCTACCAATGTGTACAAATACCTAATGGGAATATGTAAAATCTCAGTGGTGCCCAGTGACAGAAGAAGAGATAATGGACACAGATTGAAATACAGAGCCAAGGAGAAGCTGAAGAAGAAACTTGTTTTCCTGGTATCAGTAGTTAAGATTGGCCCAGCTGATCCAAGAGTGTGACTAAAACAGCAAGCTCACACCAATCTCCTCCTGTCCCACTGACATCTACCTTAGAGGGGTAGTTTTCAGGCACCTAGATAAAATAGTAGATAACTGCATCAGGTCAGCTAGGGGCTGGATGAGCATCAGGGCAGAATATCTGGAAAAGAGGAGGAGGTACAATGTCTTTTGGTTAGCAGCAAGATTTTGGATAAGTTCAACATATCATTTCAGATGTAGGCATAGAAAATTGTAGACCTTCATGTATTTATGAGAAAAACAGCCTATGTGCAGTATCTCTAGAGATCCAGTAATACATTGGCAGTCATAAATTTAATAGAATACATTTGTGTTATTTAACAGCTTTATATCAGGTACATTTGATTTGATGAGAAGTAGATTCAACAAAGCAAAAAAGGAATAGGAACACGTGTGTCTATCAGTGGCATCCATTAAAGACATTTGTCTATCCACTACTGATTAGATGTGAAAGACCTTTAAACTCCAATAACACCTAGATGCAGACAAAGACATCAAGGACATTTACATGATAGTCCCAGGAATGAAAACAAAGAAGCAAGGTTAGTAAGAGATGAATATCATTTAGGAACAGGTAGTGGGCATGGCAGAACTGATACACAGAAATCAGATGTCAGGATCTGAAAGCTGACAAGGACACTTGTCTTGGGTAGAAACACCAGATTCAGAACTTGCAGCATAGCCAAGGGCTCTATCTGTCCTGATATGCTAGATCCCTGAAGCTGACTTCTGGGACAGGTTCTCCTTAAGTTAAATCATCTTGTTTTTTTCTATTCAGAAAATTTATCAGAAAAGTTGTACTTAACCTCAATGCTAGCCTTCCAATGTCACTAAATATATCTTTCCTATTGTCAGCTGCTAACCCTAGGTGTAACTGAGGGAAAGAGATGTCTTGAATTGGTCAGTTCAAGGTTTCTGCATAGATTAACCCAGCTCAAGTATCTTATAGGATCTATGCCTTAGACATTAAAACGTTGATCTCCTAACTAATGGTACATTAAGAAATTATGTATGAGAGCTGATAGTTCCATGTGATAAGCTTGGGGAAAGTGCTGTTTCTGGTAGGTGCTGACATTTTCTACGAGGAAAAAAATGTTGATAAACTTCTAAAAGTAACTCTGGGCAAGTCCAGAAATGTCACTAGCACAGAATCTGTTAAAGTTGCTGTTACAATTCATAAACAAGCATTAATATAGCCTGAAATAATGGTGAACTAGGTGTCCAAGGCTGATTGCAAGTTTTAATCAACTTCAGAACCGAGTTTCCCTTTAGTAATTTGAATAGATGAAAGGTACAAGTTACTTAATAAGCTGGTAAATGGAAAAAGTTGTCCAACTATAATGATGGTTATTTCTTCTTAGTTGAAGGCTATTTGGCTAATGATTAATCTACTGACAGATAGGTAGACATTCTCCATCTTATTTTACATAAAATGAGATTAGATGATTATAATGGTCCCATCTATTCTTCTCTAAGTCAGTGGGTAGAATTGTTTGCTTAATCAACCTTTTCAGAAACCGTTCTTAACTCGTGAGTTTTACCCTTTTATCCTATTCTTATAGGATACAGCAGCACAGGGATGAGGTAAGCAAGTGGCTGTACGGTGCTTAGTTGCTGGTGAGGTTAAACCACGACAATAGAGTTGGAAGTTGAATAGATGGAGAATCACAACTACAAAGTGTGGAATGTTTGACATGCTACTCCAGACATAGTAAATAATTTCCATTTTAAATAATTAATATGTTTCCCAATGCAAAATCCAGGTAAATGAACAGGATGAAAATTAAACGAGGAAAGAGTGATAAAAGACAGAGTGATGGAAGAGATTAAAAAAAGTATATGCTGACAAATTCTATTTTGTAGAATTAGAGAAAATAGACAACATTGCCTTAAATGCAAGGTGATGAAAGATGTAAAACACACAGTATGAATTCTATCCGTTGAAGCTTAAAGTAAAAACACCTATACTATGAAATATTAAAGACATGAAACTGAAATTACTGTAAAAGAGAAATGCAAAACTATTTGTTGGAGCTCTGGTCTATGGTGGGGGTATTTTGTTTTGTTTTGTTTTGTTTTTATTACTTAGTTCTTTTTACTATTCTGTTTTCCAAGGATGGTTTCTACATCTTATCTTAATATTGCTTACTTAAATTAATAAATAACTTGTACTGTTACTCATCTTGCTGCTATTCATATTATTCATTGGAAATAACTGATCATCAGATTGTAAAGATTTTATTCTTTGTGAAGAGTCCAGAAAATGTAAGACCTAAAAAAACCAAAAGTGAAATAACTTCGATGAGTGAGATTTTGTGGTATGAATGCTAGAGGATGTAATTCCAATAATCAGTTAGTATTGAGACTAGGATCTGAAATGTAGGACATTAAGGTTTATGGATAAATTTAGTAGTCATGAAAAACAGCAGATTGAATTTATGCACAGCTTTTAATAGATACTACAGGACAAACTTTCAGCTGTTATAAAACAGCCTAAACAGATGCCAAAGCTACAAGGAAAAGGTTAATTTGGGCTTGCTGTTGAGGATCCACAAACTCCTTTGAATTCCATAAAATTATTTGAATATTTGTGAACAAGACAACTCAGATGACCAGCTGGCCAAAAAAGGTACCAGATGCAAAAGCTGAAAAATATCCATAGTCTCAACAAGACTGGGGGACCAAACTCATGCTCTAAGCTGGACAGGAGTCTTGAAGCAGCAGCACCCCTGGTGATAGGATGCTTAACTGGAAATTAAATAAGCAGGGAGGAAATGGAATCATTCTAAGCTAAGAGATTTAAATACTCTTTATATGCATTCAGAAGATGCAGAATTATAGGATTTAAGATGCAAATTGCATCACTTCTTGACCATCTGTGGAAAAAAGATGTTTTTTTTTTGTTGCCTCTAGAAAGAGCCAGATGGAAATGTTACCTTCAAGAGTAAAGCAGAAGATGAACAGAAATATTTATCATGGAAACAGAAAAACTTTACAAGTTTAATTTTGCTGATGGCAAAATCACAACACAAGCAAGCAAGATATCAGTCAAACTGAAAGATACTATGAGTTACAGATAAATATTTGAGTGTTGCTGTTGGTTTATAGGAGTTTGAAATGGAACAAGTGGCATTGTACTCCTCTGTATTCTTCTCATTGCTGATGTTTCATTCACTCACTACTGAATACTGCATTACACAAGTGCATGAATACATCATCAGTGAATTTAATATCATAATACTATGATGAAATGGTTTCTATATTCAAATACCTGAAACAATTTTGGGATGTTATAAAATAGCTTCAACAAAAGTGTTTTTAAAAGATGAGGTTTGAGTCTGGAAAAATCTCTTGCTTGCTCTTTAGGATTAAATTTATAATTTACTCCATAATATATATTTTGCCCAATTTTATATTTTTCCAGGTAGAGTTTTCTTCCTGCATATTCATATATTCTATTATTATAATTGCTTTTTATTGTATTTCAAAAGAGTATTTTTTTAATCTCGTGATATTAAAGGCTTTTTGCAATACAAATGTCCAAATAGCTCTAAAACACTTTAGGAGATTTACTTTAAGATCTTTCCTTTTAAAGCTCATCTTTATGTTTTTGTGTTACCTATGTAAGATTAAATGCATCTAGGTCTACTTTTGTAGAATTTAATGGAGTAACATCAGCATTTATGTTTTGTCATTTTATTTTTAGTAAGCAGTAATTTTTTTTTTTCTAAATTTGATGGAATTTACAGATTTGGCATATAATACTCTTTTGCTAGCTCAATTTCAGATGTCCCAGTTTGCCAACAATCAGGAAACTGTCTCTATGCTGTAAGACACAACAAGCCTGAAAGGAAAGCACCTGCTACCATCCTATTTTCAAGAAAAGTGTTCATCCTATTGAAACGTATTTCAAAGTATGAACTACTGAGAAACGTCTCCTGAAAGAATGCCCTCAGGTCTTCCTAATTTATACATTTTTTTCCATCATCTGATCCCTGTTTGCAACATTTACATGTCAGTGTAACAACAACTTCTAGAAGTGCATCATCCCAGCAGTGCCAACAAAACCACACACTAGTGTGTGAAACCCTGTGTAAATAATTTGTTGCATGAACAAGGAAAGTTCCTGAGGCTGAATGAATCATTTAGTTGGAAATGTTTATGAGCATTCATTATGGTTTCATAGAAAATATTTCATATTTGCAAAACTCTTGCAAAACCTATTTGATACTTGCTTCAAGAAACAAATTATGGGGCAGGGTGAGGGTCTGTATTTACATCTGAAGGGACAAAGGTAACCTGAAGCCATAGTGACTAAGTGTTCTTGATGTAGATTGAAACATTAAGCCTTCTTTTATACATTTCCTTATGTAGAGTCTGTCTAAGTTGCAGGCCTGAATTTAAGAGAATCTTGTCTTTACAAGGAGAAACTGAATATGACTGATTATTCTGTACATTAGGAATGCTGTTGTAACCCCAGGTTTAAGAATTATTTAAGAACAAATGCAACTAAATTCACAAATTAATCTTAAAGACATGACTTCAATTTATTGGTATTACAATTAAAAAAAAAAAAGTTATGCTTCATGCCTGAAGCAGAAGAAAACCTGATTGATTTCTGTACATGTCAAGAAGAAGAGAAACAATGGCCTGAAGAATTGGGTTGCTATTTCGAAGAAGTAGAGAAGTAGGTGTGAATCATTTGCCTGTACTTGGCTTCTATCTAATTCTACTGTTAACAGGAGTACAGATGGAGAGAGCTCTATTGGATAGACACATTTACTTGAGAAGATAACAAACCACTGTTGACTTCTTTAAATATTTGCTGGCAATAGCATGGATAGAACATATCCCAAGAAAGGAAAAATACTAGACTTAATAAATAGTCAAAGTGATAAAGGGGGCTGGCATGAGTTCATCCTTTGAAGGGCAAAGGCTACCCCAAAGTATAGCTCCCAGTATTAGTAGCAACTCATGGTTTAAACGTGTCTTTGATAACGGATGTGGTGTTCACTGGGAAATATCAGCAAATCTTAGCTGCCAGCCTTCAAGCTGACAATATGACTGGATACTTAGGCCCAAAAAGTAATTTATTGAATATTTTATTATCATATTATTTTTACATATTTAGTAAATAAAAACTGAAGTCTGAAGTTTTGAGCTATTATATCTAAAACTAGTGATATACCCTAAGTAATAACAAAATTTCTTGAGATCCTGAACTCTGAAGATACTAAACGCAGTCTTTCTTATCTTGTTCTTTGTAGTTACCTAAGCAGAGACACACATGCTTTTTTATTTTCCTTAAATATCCAAATCAAATCCTCTAACCCTTTAACAGTTTTCCTCTTTCTCATTAATTCCCTCCACAATTTCAAGTTAGTGAGATGTCATGCTCCCCTTTTCCACACATATACATTTGATTTAAAGCTATGTTCAAACGCAGGCTGTTGTTTCCTCACATTTGAAAGAACTGACGTTTCTATGTATTTTGTGATCAATTATCCTTCCAAGATGTTCTGATTTTATTTTGTTTGCTATCAAAAGTTAAATACAGCAATCTGAATAATATAGTCCTATTCATGATTACATTTAGTAAAGCACACAAAACCAAATCAATCCAGAATATTTCAAGATTTTTTTACAATAACAATTTCCACTGCTACCCATTGAGAAGTAAGTTGTTGCTTTATTCTTTTATTTTTATTTAAAAGAAAAAGGATTCATTGGACAGTTCTAATCACAAAAGTAGAACTATAGAACTATAATTAAAAAAATCCATTTGAAGATTTAGTGTACAAATATTTCACATGAGAATATTCAATTATCTCTTCATTGCCTGACAGCTGTCCTTTATTGATAGTGTAAATTGGTCTGAATTACAACCAGGGATCTAAACAGTTTCAGCTGGTGAAAAGATGACGGACATGCTTGAATTTTAGTGCATATATCCTATATTTCTCCAGTGAGCTTCATGAAAGCTAAGATAGAAGTATCACTTTTCAAAATTTTAATAAGCTAATACAATCTGTGATAATTTCGTCAGTGCTTGGTATCTTAATGACTAGTGGCTTCAGAGCTCTAGAATTACACATTGTGTCATCTTTAAAGGTAAGAGGACCTGATTTTGCCAGCATGTAAAAACAAAAAGATTCCTTATCTAACAGTGGATATAATTTTAAGACTTAACAGTTGACACTGATAATATACTGCCTTAAAAATCCACCTACTTTGCTTATGCTTTCTCCATAATATTTTTTCAAAGATCAAATAATTAAGAGGAAAATAATTTCATTTTTGATAATTTATTTTATCAAATCAATTTCTTTTCATCTATCTTTTGAATATATATGTTAGATATCTAGATGAAGGTCCTTCTGTATTCAGTGTATATAACTCAGTGGTCTCAAAGAACAATTAACCATCTTTCAACAGCCTGTATAATTGCTGTAAATCTCCTGAGTGTGTCTGGCTATTTCTGTTGATTTTACAGTATTGAGAATAGAAATGTCACTTTCTGAGAGTTGGATTCTGAGAGATAAATCCCATCTTCAACAAAATTGGTATTAAAATTTATTTCAACACTATCATTAAGATTAGCAGCAATTATATTTTTTCAGAGGACCTTTATATTCAGGATATCTCTGTGAAATCCAGAAGTTGCTAGTAGAAGAAGATATTGACAAAGGCTAATTCACACGAGTACAGAAACTTCTATGTATTTCAAGGAACTGGTGAATCTAGTATCCCTTATCAAGTAGACACAATGGCATACTGAAATCCCATTGACTATAATGAGACTTGAGAATATACTTCTACTTGTATATAAACACTTTGCTGAATGCAGATGTGGATCACAGAGGATTGAAAAAGATGTAAGATTCCTGAATGACTGAGTCAGAGTCATTCCTCTGCTCTGTCTGTTAGCTCTCCAATACAAAGCTTCAGATGAAAAAAATATCTCCCCTAACCCAACAAATATTCTATATGGTGGCAGAAACATTTTATCTGACTAAAAATGTGAGTTCATCAATTGCTACTGCCTTTACTTGTAGTCCGAATTTATATTTAGCATTCACAATGTAATAAAAAAACCCACAAAGCAATTCTACCTTTTAAGTCAATGTATAATGTGAAAAAAAAAACCAAAACATTTTCTATTAATTAAAAGAAATTTTGCTGAATAGAAAACTTTTATTTACTTTTATTTCTCTTCCCTTAGTTAATCCAGAAAAGATCTTGATCTCTGTTTTGCAAGTGAGTCCTGTGTTCAGTTGTAAGGAGACAGATAGGAGGCTAGCTGAGATTTTAAGCCCCAGAGAGACATGAGGTTGATGTGTTGGCCTATGATTAAAATATATGAGTCACTGGAACTGAAATCACTGTATGACAGTCTTCACATGTGAGGCCTCATATCAGTTATGAGGCATGCACAGATGTGGACAATAGCAAGTGAGATGGAGAAAAGGACAGGGAATCTCCATTACTAGCAACCTGAAGTCAAAAAATCAAGATCTGTGGCTTCTGAAATTTTTAAACCATGAGTGTGGTAGAGACATTTGATCCAAGAAACAGACTGCACCTATTCCAAACTAACACCGTGAGATATATAAAATACAAAGGTTAGGAACTTCAGCACATGCTGTTTTAATCCATCAGTTTGCTCTTTATGCATTGATTGCTAATGTGTAACGATAGCAGTGTATATTGAAGACTATAGGAACACAGTAGATGTGTATTGGGGGAAAATAAAAAGATTGTGTCTTTTCAGAAACAGAATTTCACACAGTATAGTCTGACACTTGCTGACAGTTTCTCACTTGCAGCACCTCCATACAAGCCCTTGTGCTTTAAAAAAAAAAACCTTTATATGCATTAAATTTTTGATTCTTCTATTAAACTGCAGAGAAATAGCAATATCAGAATAAAAGCAATTATTTTTCTTTTAGAAGGCATAGCTTATAAATTAGAAATAGTTACTTTATCAGCCAGATTTTGAAACTGGTTACTGATGTATGAATTAGCTGCCTCTTGTCTGAGGCTATGTATCATGATGCAAATATGCATATTGCTAAATGACCTTTATGGTTAAATTTAGATGATCACTTAAGGAAAAAAATGTCAGTTTCATTTACTTTCCCCAAAGTCTTTGTCGGTGTATTTAAGCATCTCAGTCACCCTGAAGTGTTACTCAAGGTACACAAATAATTAAGAACAGCTTTTAATGAAATATTTTTAAGTACTTGTTTGAAAAAAAAAAGTTAAAATGCATTGAAGACGTAATTAACAAAACAAACTTGACTGGTTTCCTCTTTCACAGTCCCTGTTGCCTCTTTCTTGTTTTAGTTAACAATGTGCTCTGTTAATACATAACTATTTTAAGACAGGTATTGTTTAGTCCGCATTTTCCCTCAGAAAATTCAGTAAAATTTGGGGGCACTTCCTGAGATAAATGATGGTGGGATTTTTTAACACTAACCATTCTATTGTAATGAACTAGTTTTACTTTTATGTAAGCAAAAGGACAATCCTTTCTGCTTTAGAAAAGAGGAAGTCACAGTAAATGTTTTCATAAGTAATTGAACTTCATTTACTGGGTAGAAGTGCAGCGCAGCAGTGATATTTACCACATCAATGATTACAAGGCAATTATAAAATCACACCAGCTTATTAAAATTTATGAGAAATGTTATACCTATACATGATTTAAGTATCACTGTAGCAGATAATTTTACAAAGCATACAGTGAGAAAATTAACAAGTTATGCTTATATTAAGATCAGAAACATTTAAAATCTGCAAAATATTTCTTGCTTGCATTTTTTTTTTAAGTGAGAAATCTCAGGAAATAACTTGCAATTAGCTGTTTTTTTTACACTAAAATTGTAGCGACAAGACCACTTAAAATCATGGCCTTCCCTGAAAATGATTCTGCATATTTCCTTTAACAGTTTTCTAACAACAACAGCAATAATTATATTCCTGTCTTTCTGGTTTAGACTAAAAATAGTCTAAAAGTCTTAGAATGTGCACCTATTTTGATAGATTTTCTTAAGATTACTAAAAGTTATCCATGATTCTAAATAAACCAAAATTATTCATTATTGATGTATTACTTGATTCAGTTTAGTTAAAGACTATTGAAGCTCATAGGAATGTTTCTACTGACCCACACTAGCTTAGGACTTGAATTAGCAAAAATTTTTGTGACATTGTAATTGTTAGGGATTGTGAATTAAATAGTTGTACAGCAGTGAGGCTGCTTGAGCTTCAGGTTTCCTGGTCCAGCTCACAGTCAGCTTGAGTGTGTGAGTCAGTGAATTTGGGTAGTATGTTTATTGAAAAAAAGATTACTGCAAACAATTTTTGTAATAAAGAAATTGCAATATTTAAAGCTATGTCTAAAAATATCCTGAGTTATGTTTCTATAAGTGCAAAAGTGCTTAGACAACAGCTGAAATATTAGCAGTATTACCTAACCAAAACATATGTGTGAAACATTTAGAAATGGAGTAATTTTAATTATTCACAATGTTTATATGAAAAATATTGTACATATTTAAATAACCAGTGTAGGATGTCTTAGTTTGCTCCCAAAATTTCAAAAGTAGACACAGGAATGAGACTAAATAGATTACGAGATGTTTGCTTAGATCTAATATGTAACTCATCAAAACTGCATGCCAAATTAAATAGATTACCTAGAGAAATAAACATAAATAGTTTAGGAAAAAGTACAGACAGATGCAATTTAATAGTTTCCTTTAAACGTCCTGATAAATTTGTTGTTCATCCAAGAGTTATAAAGGTGACACCTTGTGGTAATAAAGAATATTGCTCCAGTAGTCTTTTGTCACGGAAAGGGTGTTTTCATTTGCCTTTATACAAGTAGAATATATGTAGAATTACAGTCGAGTCACAAACTTGTCCAGTAATCTTTCCTTCTGAAAGATAATCTTGGTACATTGTTTTAATACTCGATTGGATGAAAAGTGTCTTAGTTTAAAATAACTATGTCTGCAACACATCCAGAGGCTATACAGTGATATCTGTTCACCTGCCACCTCCCTTTTTTGCCTAAGCACAGTCATTGCAGTGGCTAAAATGTTAGTTCAATTGTCTTAAATGATGTTGAGAAAAGGGGTAGCTAAGCTATTGCATGTTTAAAGATGTTCCTCTAGCACGTCATCACAGGTTGATTATTAAAGTTGCACAGTGCTGAGTCTGAACTGATTAGGTCTCTAAATCTATGTATGAATCAGCTCCTTTTCCTACAAAACATGGTCATAACTGATTTAGTAAGAAATCTAATTCTTCAGCCTTCTCCTCATTCTAGCTTTCAGTACAGCTTTAGCAATACTGATGCTTAGTACAGATAAATCTAAAATTAAACTATCATCCCCTCTCTCAGCTGGAGCTCACAGTCTACCCTTCTCACTCTTGCAGAGCCCCATGATTAGAAAAGCCTTTTCCAAACCCCAGTTATTCAATTAATTTTTCATGTTGGCAGGAATGACCATGTAAGTTGGAATTATGGTTTTTTGTATTCCATTCAGTCTTGGCAGTGTGTTTAAATTATATGTTGAGGTAATATTTAACACTGGATGTATGTTCACTGCCCTGTGTAAGTTATAAGAGGTATGAACAAAGAAGCGTATTCCTACTGCCTTCTCCTTGTTAGACTCAGAGATTTCAAAAAATGAGGACTAGTGTGAGAGAAAAGTTGGTAAAAAAAAGTTAATAAATGGATGACAAATTTCCCTGAGTAACTGGCCAGGTAGCAGCCAAAAAGTTACTAATATTAGTAAAACAGTAAATAAATGGATATTATCTTAATGAAATGGTTCACTCAGGAAACAATGTGGAAGAATTTGAAATATTATATGATATCAATAAACTCATTACAGGACTAGCTAAAATATGACAGAATCATAATCATGGTTCTTATTTTTAAATTCTTTGTTCCATTAGGAGAAAAACTGAAAACTAATGGTGATGTTAAGAACACTGTAAAAGCCTACTGAAGAAATAAGACAGAAAGGGGTAGAGAAGTATCTTTTACTGTTAATATACTTTTAGGAAATGACCAATAAGAATATTACTTAAACCTGAGGATTTTTTTTCTGGTATTCCAGTGTCACATTTGGTTATGATAAATGATTCTGTAGTTCTATTTCAGAAGTATTATAAAGAATTTTTATGTCACAGCATTGCATAAATAGTAGAATCTGTAATGCTTTCGAAGGTAGAGCTATTGATGACTGTACTAGCAAAATTCAGCATTAAATATCACTTAAACCAATGAGCAGACAACATTGCTAGGTGATCTGAATATGATTATGAACGGATATAAAATAATTACAGAGAAACAGTAAATGAAAGAAAATCTTTAAATCTGTGACACATACAAAACATGGTGGAATTAAGTGAAAACTTGCAAATTAGTCAATTGTATGTGTTGTCGTGCTGTAAAGTCAGATCTGTTCACTCTTTCTGTGAAGGTTTAGTCAGATACAAGGGACTGTATAGGTAATTACTGTGAAGAAGCAAAGGTGCTGGATTTCAGTACATAATTTTTACTTTTTCTTATATTTATTCCGTGAGGTTCTCAATTTCAAAAGGTATTCATCATTTCAGTCATCAAGGGAAGTATTTAAAGAAGAATATAAAGAATATTATACAAGAATAATACAAGAATATAAAAATTGATAAAACTAGGAGGCAGCATCTCAAACAAAAGTGGTGTGGAGAGAACTTATATAATTGAGATCTAATCTAATGATTTACCATCTGTGAAGTGCCAAACACACTGGTAACCTACATAGAAAAGAAAAATTGTGTGATCAGAGAAAAATTGCTAACTATGAAGAGATCATATGTAAGGGTAATGGGAGAATTGCCAAAATTCAAGAACTACATCTTACCAAGGCACTAAAATAAAAAAGGCTTTTCTATTTGATATTAAAATAAATATAAGCTATTCCAACCCAGTGCCAGAGTTCTATTCCGGCTACACAAGGAGTGCAAAACTGGCAGGTGTTGTGTAGGAAAACAAGCGAAGTCAGCTTCCTAACAGTTACAGGTAGTGGAGTATTAACCTCATTGTAAAGTGCAAAATCTGGGATAGGTATAGAGATCAATACCCTTACCATTTTCTCTTTCTCCAATGAACAGACTTAGTGCCTCAAATCTACGTTTCAAAGAAAAAAAATCCAGCCACACGTTTATAAGAGAGTCAGCACATCTATGAAAGGAAGAGTCTGCACATTTGCTCCTGAGCTTTGCTTATATGAACTGCCAGTCATTTTCACAAAGACTTCTCCAATTCAATACAACACAGAAATTGAGTAAATAGCACAATTTCCAAGACCCTGTAGTGGTTGCTGCCATAGGAGCAGAGGAGCAAAGCAACATCAGATCTTGGCTTCTTTGAAGGTCAGTAGGTAAATAGTGATATCGTACTGTCATGAGTCAGGTCTTAAGGCAGAGTTTGTATGGACTTTAAGCATTTGACTGATTCAGCAACTATCTCACAACAAGTCTGACGAACTGTGCTGCTGGCAGGCAGGAAACTGAATAGACTGGTTGTGCTGTGAATAATAGTAAAGGCTAGCACATACACATTCACTTGCATGCAAATTAAACAACTGTGAATTCCTGAGAAAAGAGGCACTTCTTACACTCTGCTGTCACCAACACCAGAGCTGTCACAAGCATCCATTCTGAATCATGATCTTACTTAATGTTATTTGTACCGATGGTTCCAGAATAGAACAGAAAAATTAAAAGTGGACTAATGACAAATCATAGAATGGCAAGGTTGGAAATGACCCTTAGAGATCATCTAGTCCAACCTCTCTGCAGAAGTAGGTCCACCTAGATCAGGTCACATAGGAATGTGTCCATAGGGGTCTTGAAGACCTCCAAGGAAGGAGACTCCACAACCTCTCTGGGTAGCCTATTCCACTGCTCTGTCACCCTCACACTGAAATAGTTTTTTCTTGTGTTTAAATGGAACTTTTTCTGTTCCAGCTTCATCCCATTACCCCTTGTACTGTTGCTAGGTACAATAGAATAAAGGGATGCCCCAACCTCCTGACACCCACCATTTAGATATTTGTAAATATCTAAATCCAGTTCCCTCAGCCTTTCCTCATAAGGAAGGAATACTACTAATAAAGCAACATTTTTGAAAGAAGTGGATAAGGCAGAAATAATACAACTGTGGAAACAAATATAGAGTTTCAAAGCACCAGGTGGTGCAACAGCAGATCAGTGAGGAGCAGCTTTGCTGTCAAAACCTCCCAGCTAAACAGAGTGGCTGGAAGCATGTCTGTGCACTAGTTGTTCGTGGAGTCACTACTGCTGAGATGCAACTGAAAAAAAATAAAGCTTACATATTTCAAACAGGTGAAGTATTTAGCAGTGCCAGCAAAATTCTAATTAAAGTCAGACTGTTTTAAAAAGTCTAGGCCTGATTAACTCTATTAAAAGATGATTAGAGAATGGATAAAGTGCTTTTACTGCAGTTGAGGATATCCATGAGGATTTTTGCAAGTCGGGAAATATCTGGAGAACGCCTATCCTCTTTAAAGTGTATGGGGTTGTGGTTGGGCAGAAGAAAGAAGGATACTGTTTGGATTCTAACTGTGAAAAACAACAAAATAACCAAAATTTATAAGCTTTAAGAAAGATAAAGGTAATAGATCCATGTTACTTTTCAGGTACAAATAATGACATGTGTCTACTTTATGTATTAAACTGACAGATTTATTGGACAAATGAATCAAGGATCTTTTGGTTATTTTCTAGTCCAGATAACAAATGTGGCTTTGGCAGTCCTTTAATAGTTTGTTTCCATTTTTTAATAGAATTAGTTAGCTATTTTATCTTAGAGAAACTGATTATCTTGAGTTAGGTATATGTGCTCTTTGGTGCTCAGAAGACAACCATTTTCACTGTAGTCTCTAGATTATTTCAGACTTTTCTATTTTTCCCTATGGGCTGATTTCTATTTTGGATTATCAACTGTGAATCATGCCTCCCAGATGATTTGCAGCATCTGTGGACTGTTTGTTCATGGAACATAGCAGATGCCTATTTAGAATCTTAGAGGTGTGCTGTTATATGTTGTTCTGCTACAGGATTAGTGTTAGAAATAGTCTTCAAATATCACATTTATAGTTGCTTCTGGAAAAAATTCTCCATCTATGTCATTCAGATAGTGGATATACACATGTCTATATGAGGTTTGAGGCTCAATATACCAGTAGATCAGTCTAGGAATCATCTTCTGCATGATTTCCTGCAACTTCAAAGGAACATGGTTAGTCAGTTGAAAGAAAAAAATATTGGAAAGTCTTGATTAAATGTACTTACCTTTTGTTGCACTTTCTAATTCTTTGTGCTTTTGCTCTTGGAGGCTTTAGTTGCTATATTTTATACAATGTGCATAGTGTTTCCTCAGGATGCTGTTCAGATCATTTATAACCAGTTCTTTTACAAATCTGATTTTTTAGACAAGACTTTCACAATGATATTTAAAAAAACAAAAAAAAACACAAGCAAACACTGTATTGGCAAATGTGTGGGCAATCCCTATGAAATGGGTAGAGAGGAGGAAAGAGTACTATGAAACTCAAAATCCAACTATAATCACTTGTAAAATCCAGCCAACCAGAGAAGGAATTTGTCTGGTGCTTGGTAGTACCTTCTTTGTGTCTTAATCTCTTAGTTTCTTCTAATTTATCAATTATTGCACTTGAGCATACGCTGTTTGATATTAATCTGACTCAACAGTGAGACCTGCTGCCTTAAGCAATGCTATTTGAGCCCAAGTCAACAGAGCTGTCAACAACCGAGCTATCTGTCAAAACAAACAGAAATGTGCTCAATGGTTGCTTCATTTCCTCCTCTCTCAGAGTATTAATTTAATTAAAACAATCACAGCAACTAGAATAAAGTTGTAAGTGCACCACATCTTGTTCAAATAGCATTCGCATTACACAATTGTTAGAAGAGGAGGTTGCAAAGCAAAGCCCTGACAAAACTGAAAAGTTCCAATATTCAGACCTTAGCAAAAGACAGCACTGAAAGTGTGCATTACAATGATGTTTTACAACAATTCTTAATATTTTTTTCAATGTAATCATTCATAGTTCAGTTGTCTCTCTTAACAAGCGGCTATTCCATAGTTCAGCTTATTCATTCTACAGCCCATGATCATGTGTTTTATTTATCATATTTTATTCAACATCTGCCTCTAATACTATTGTTAGCTTCCTTTTCTATGAATGACTTCACTAGAGAATTTGAATTTCTTGAATGATCATATACAATGCTAATGCCAGAAAGTATTTTATGACAGTGGATCAAAACCACAAAGGCATTAGTGTAAAGTCTACTTGGTGAAGAAATACTTGAGATGTTGAGGCTTTATTTTTTTTTCAGCATACTACACGTTTTCTGTAAGTTCAAAACAGAAGTTTGATTTGCTTTGGGTGGATTTGTCTTTTCAGCAATTCTGCATCCATAATAATGGGTGTTATTCAACATAAAATGAACACAAACTAGAACAGCTTAGTCTAGATAAGCAGCCTAGTATCATTAAGAACCAATCTCAGCTGCAGATTCCAATACTGTGAGTAAAACATTTTAAACATTGAGTTTCTTGTTCTTTTCCAGCAAATTCCTTCCTCATAGGGGATCTTGTATACTTGCTACTGCAGCAAAAAAAAATTACTTCATTTCCAGAAAATCCACAGTCTAGGCTTCAGTCTATTCCTTCTCCCAAACACCTTCAACAGCTTGTCCTATTGCGCTGCTGTTCACAATTCTGCTCTTTAAATTTTACTATGATGTTACTATCTCAGCTGAGAACCACTAAGCAAAGGTAGATAGCATCTTCCTCTCACCTGATTATACTCAGCTAAACTGTGAGCCTGCTCTTGGGCTCCCCACAGTTTTAAATATTGATTGCAGCTGCCAGTTAACCACATGAAATCAAAAAGGAAAGGGCATTTCTGGCATATTTTGTACTACCTGGAATTTCACACCACATGATCATTTTGTTGGAACAGAAATTTACTTTTTTGTGTCCAAGATAGAAATCCAAACATTAGACCTCTCTCTTACAAAGCATAGGGATTCCAGACTTCAAAGATCATGGGAAATCGTTTTGTTCTCTAAATTCTTCAAAATTACAGTTATTTTTGCAATAGCAAAAAATCTCAAATAACTTGGCCAGACTACCTTTAAATAGTACTTGTCAGTGACAGAAATCTAAGCAAGCAAAAGATCAGCTGGCACTGATATTCAAATCTTGGCAACTGAGAGGACAAGTTCCTATAATTAAGAGAACTAAGAGAATCTTAATGACAATGGCATGGCCTCAGTCCCAACAGTAACTATTCAAATTCAAATCCCACCTGCTAATGGAAATTTCCAAACTGGGACTTTTGATGATAAGCAAATGATAGCTGATAAATGAATTCGGCCTCTTGTGTGTGGCCCTAATCTTTCAATATCTTACTGTTGTCACCAGTCTTATGACTCCAGAAAAATACTATTGCCCAGAAAAAAATAAAAAGTTAATAATAATTTAAAAAAAATAATGAAAAGGATCTGACAAGAGTCACATTCAGATGCTTCCTGCAATTCCTATGTAATCCTTACTTGGGAAAGCTGCCTAAGGTAAAGATTGCAAAATGGCTCACTCTTTTGTAAAAACTAAGAAAACATTTGTACTGAGTCATGAGTTACTTTAGGAGATTCATGTCAGGGCCTTGTTTTATCCCTGTCTTTCTCAAGGGCTTGACTGCCTGGGCTCAGGGAAACTTGAGAAATAGTGAAGGCCTTGAAAAAAGAGAGCACAGACATATTTCTGGTGGCTTGCTCCAAGCAGCTGTGCTAGGAAGTCTGAGATGGGGCTCCCTCCTTCGCTTGGGGCCACTGAGGCTCTTGTGGTGGATGACCTGTCTGGCTGATATTGCAGCAATAGTCTGCCTGTGCCCTGTTGATCCAGATCCTGACTCATTAATGGGATGTCCCAGCTGGAGCTTGGCCTTGCTCTGTCACCGCAAGCAGTGCTGGTGGCAGAAGCTGTGGCTGCCCGCTCCAGTCCTGCTCCTTCACTGTGGGTATTAGGACATCCTTACCTGGCAAGACCCTGCCCTGTCAATGCCGCTTCCTGTACATGCATGCATCTTTGGGGGAAAGTGTCGAGTGACAGGGGTATTTGTGATTTTCTAGAAAAGCTTTTAACACCATGGACAAACAAAATCTCAGTGACTATAAAAATCTTTGCAGTTCTTATTTTTCTTCACATTTCTGAAATCACATTATGGTATTTCATAATAAGCAAGCAGTGCTTTTTAAGCATGCTTGAAAGATAATGTTATTTTCTCCAGTTCCTTTCAGTATTTCTATTGCATCAATTTCAGTAACAACAACAGATTAACTCACTGCTGTAAAGTTAGTCATGGGATATATTGTTGAACATCTTCCAAAGTTGTAGAAGGCATCAGCTCATGGCTCAACCTCATCCCGGTTATAAGTTCACTACCTAGCATGTTTCCATGCTTTTGACAAAGGCATTTCTGAAGCATTCATATGGCTAGAAAATGCCACAAATCTTATGCTAGCACATACATCTTTTAAAGCTGTTGTCTTCAAACCCACATATTGCCTTGCACTTTGATTTTATCTCCTAATTTGCAGATAATAATTCTAATGGTTTGAGGAAAGCCAAAGAGTATATTTGCCTGCTTCCCCTTAAAAATAGATCCAGATTGTATTAATGGGTACAGCTTGTGGACATCCTCAAGGACATCTCCCACAGAGGAAAGAATGTCTAGGAAGTGCTATTACAGAGAAAAACAAACAGGTCTGTTCTGTTCTAGGGACTAAGTTGTGGTAAAATAGAAAAAGGAAGTACAGTTCAGTCATACAGAAAAAATATCTATGAAACTATTGTTTCCTTTTAAAAAGGGAAACAATATTTTCACAGTTTTAAATTTGTCTCTTCTACAAAAGAAAGTTATTACTCCCTTCCTTGAACAAGTGAATTTTTACCATATATTTCTATCTCCATTTCCTCCAAAATACAGATACACGTGTATAATTGTGTATTACCTCTTCTCTACTAAGGTCTTTCAGCCCTTTCAGAGAGCTTGCAGGCAACAGGATAGACGTCATATTTTCATAAGGTCCCTTCCAGTCCCATGTCCTTCAGAAAGTTTTACTCATTTAAAATCAATGGAAGATAACTATAGAAATCTGAAAACGAAATATTTAAAAAATTCTTTTAAAACTCTATTTTTAATTCATAATGTGACATTTGCCTTTTAGAATCTGGCATTACTTTATAACCTGGAAATACTCTACAAGCCTGTAAGTTTCTTAGAGTTCTTTGCTATTTCTGTGACAAGTAGCTCTACAACACACATTGAAAATAATGCAAAAAAAAAAACTTTTTTTCTAGCAAACTATTCCCAAGAACTTGGAAAGTCTGGAATCATGTTGAGTTCAGATTACATGCTAAAGCAAACTCACTTTATGTATTCTAATGCAATACATTCAGATTCTGTTCCGATGACTTGCAATAAAACAGTTAAGAAATATTTTTGTGGATGTAAATGTTATTCTGTTAATCCTGTTAAAGTAGGTTCTGACAATCTAGGATGGGATCACCTCATATAACTAAGCTGAGATAGAATGGAGAGAAGATTTTTTTTTATTCTAGAGTAAGACAAATATACCATAAAAAATGCATATATGGGTCAAAAAGTCTTTTAGCCACGACAATCACTGCATGACTTTTTACACAGTATTGGAATTAAGATTCCAGAATATATTCCTTCAGTTATTATACTTGGAGCTAAATCACAGTTTTCTGTGTATAAGCAACATTCAGAACCCATTTTAGAATCACAGAATCATTACAGTTGGAAAAGAACTTTAAGATTATCAAGTCCAACCACTAACCTCACACTGCCAGGCCTATCACTACACTAAACCACATCTCTCAGCACCTCATCTATGCGTATTTCAGTATCTCTAGCGATGGTGACTCCACCACCTCCCTGGGCAGCCGATTCCAATGCTTAATAGATCGCTCAGTGAAAAAAGTTCTTTCTAACATCAAATCTAAACCTCCCTTGGTGCAACTTGAGCCCATTTCCCTGTGTCCTATCATCCATTATGGGATAGAAAAGATCGACCTCTTCAGGTAGTTGGAGTGATCATTTCTCCTCTCAGCTTCCTCTTTAGACTAAACTTTCCCAGCTCCATTCATATGCTCTTCATCACACTTGTTGTCCAGACTTCTCACCACCTTCATTGCCTGTCTCTGGACACGATCCATCACCTCAATGTTCTTCTTGTAGTGAGGGTTCCAGAACTGGACAAAGTATTCAAGGTGCAGCCTCACCAGCACTGACCTCAAGGGGATAATCACTACATTGGTCATGTTGGCCACACTATTTCCAATACAAGCCATGATGCCATTGGCCTTCTTGGCCATGTGGACACACTGCTGGCTCTTATTCAGCCAGCTGTCAATTAACACCCACAGATTCCTTTCTGCAGGACAGCTTTTCAGCCACTCTGCCCCAAGTTTATAATGTTTCATAGGATTGTTGTTATAATAGAATCCTTCAATCATAAGGATTGGAAGTGACCTTTAGAGATCATCTAGTCCATACTTCCTGGAAAAACAGGTCCACCAAGATCAGGTCACACAGGAATACATCTAGGTGGGTTTTGAAAACCTCCAGAGAAGGAGACTCCACATCTTCCCTGGGCAGCCTATGCTCACAGTAAAATAGTTTTTCTTATGTTTAAATGGAACTCTTTGTGTTACAGCTTCATCCCATTAACCCTTGTCCTGTCACTGGATACAACAAGAAAAAAAGTGATGTCCCAACCTCCTGACATCCACCATTTATATACTTACTCAGAATCAGGGTTGTGAACTCAGACTGGTCCTATAGCAGCTTTCCACGTGTGATATGGGAGCAGTGCAGCCTCTCCCATAAAACTGCCTGTCGGCACTGACAGGTCACCAGTTTTCCTTGTCAGCCATCATCACATTGCCTTCTGTTATTATAATTTGGACAAATATCCAGGTGTGTTTCTGTGAACCGTGCTTGTCCACTGTGTGGACATCTCTGGGGAAACATTCAGATGTTCAATTTGATGGCAAACGAGGAAAAACTGAGTAGCATCTCATTTATCTAAGTCCTGGTTGGACATTATCACACTCTTTCGTTCGTACTGTAAGGATGGCCTAAATCCTCTGCTCCTGAGTGCACTTATTACTATATTGAATTTTTCCTCCTTTGGTTGAACCTGCATTCCTTGATCACTCATTGAGTCCACAATTAAATTTATCAGCATTGACTAAAATTGGTTTTGTCCTCAGCTCTGTAAAAATGTAAATCTATCTAAAATCAGTCCCAGAAAGGTATGATGAAAGAAAAATACCCACTTGAGATATTCCCTATTTACAATACAGGTTGATATCTATTTGTTACTCAACTGTTAGCCCCATTAGTATGTACCTTGATGATTTTTATCAACTGAATTTATAATTTCATAAAAATGATACCAAATTAATTTTACAAGATCTGTTTTCCATGTACCATGTTGATTAGCAGTGATTATATTATCCTCCTTTAGTTGCTTATTACTTGAATCCCATATCAGGCTTTACATAATTACAGCAAGCTCTTAATACTGGCAGCATGAGACCTTTCACTGATGACAGATTATCTTCCCCATGATAATACAAGATATCTTTTTTTCCCTCTAAATAATCCAGATAGATGCTTAAACGTCTATTTATCCTGCTCACTAAAATGTTAGGATAGTATGAATATAATGAACTGAAAAATACACTGTCTTCTGTTTTATTTGGTGAAATATTTGATGAGAAGGTTCAGAATTGCTTTGGACTGAGTTACTGCTTCCCTGGAAACTTATATCTTTTAATATTAAAAAATATTTAAACAAGATTTCAGTACATTAAACACTTTCTTCCTACAACAAAGAAATTAATTCCAGGTCTTATTCTTTGTTCCTGAGGATTCTTACACAGTTGTATCGGAAGTTACAATCTGAAAGAGTTGGTGACTAGATTTTATGCAAGCATATATTACATAATGAACAAAAGAGCCCCACTTACTGTAAGGACTTCAACTCAAATCGACCTTTCATCAATATTTTCAAGACACACCTCCCAGAAGATACAACTAGCCTTAAAGCAGGTGTTGAGAGGCACATAGGTGTTGGAAGGGATTTTAGTTACTTATCATCTCCTTCTGGCTTTTTTCCTAAGATTTTAAGAGTTTTTGTACTGTAATGGTTGGGCTTCATATATAGTTCAACACAAATCTTTGTGCACTCAGTAGCTAGAACTTTGAAAATTTGATTTTATTTGTCTAAAAAATGTCATGTGTCTGTTTTGTCTACAGAATATAGCTCAGTGAACATAGTTGCATCAGCTATACGTGTGTGATCAAAGGAGTAAAGGACATCCATACTTCTGTCATGTGATTATTGCTGGCCAAATTGCTATTGTTTTAATTATAACAATTTTCACAAATTAAGAAAGTGGCTTTTTAGTACTGATGTCTAGGGAATGATGGTTTGGATTTTTATTTGTAAGAAATAAATCTAATATTTTATATCCCTTTTGTATATACTAAGAAAGGTTTTAGCATTTTGCATTTCAGTAACATCTTTGAGAGATACATGTAAACAGGAAGTTGGGCTGAAGGTGGGAAATATGTGAGTGCTCAAAGATAATGATGCGCAATGATTTTGAACTGAGATGACATATATTCATTTTCTAATGTTAAATCTTCCTTGATCTGCAGAGATTTGGTGTCATACAAAATTAAGTCAACAGCTAAGTTTCTCACATGCAAAGGCAGGACTCCTCTCTGGTTCAGATACAAAAGACCTGCAATCATATATAGGAAGCAAAATGTAGAGCATATTACAAAGGAAAAAAAAAGCTGTGGGTTAGACCCTGAGCTAGTAGTGGATCACAGAGATTGATATCAGGTAGGGACATGGTCCTAGATAAACAGGATGGTTTAATATTCTCTCAGATATTGTTTTGAAAGTTTTTATTTTTCATGTAGTTGTCTTCAGAACATGACTGGGAGGGGTGGTCTTTCGAAATTCAGAATGCATAGTAACATATCTATATATGATGCTTCCAAAAAGGGAAATTAAAAAAAAGCTTATGCCTGCTAGAATGTTTTGTATAGAAAAAGATATATGTAGTGGTTAACATTTTTTCTTGTGTTTTTCTGTGCAAAACTTCTAAAGGGAGAGTCACTAATAAGAAGAAGGAAAATAGTGAACTTCTGAACAGAAATGGCTGTTAAAATCCAATATATCAGTTTAAGCTGAACTATATGTCACTGAATAACCCATGAAGCATTTTGAATCATCCTTCATAAACATCTCAAATATTCCTTTAGTAGGGTGGCAGAATTTGGTGTTCAGGGAGGATTCATTCCCACACCAAGTGTTTGAATACTGTATGAAGATGCAAGACAACTGCTGCGGAGTCATAATGATTCATGCATTTTATTAAATTGAACTGGAATATAAACTAGTTGAATTGTCCAAGTGACAGCGTTATGCCATGGAAAAAAAAATATTTGTATGTCAACAACAATGTTAAACTTTCAAATGTGCAAAAGTAGAGCTTCTAGACTGTATCACTTGCTTATAAGAAGTAGTAGAATTTGGAGCAGCTCAGTGACTATTTACCAATGCCAGTCTTGGCATCCAGGGTAATTTGGACAGTGCTGAGAGATTGTGTCCAAAATGGGAATACTCCATGTTTATACTGCAGAATAGAGGCTTATCATTTCTCTGGACACAAGCTTTAGCTAAAGCTTCCTTAAATAGTAGGAAGTTAAGAGCAACACTGTACGCAGAGATATTGTACAGGGATGGGACTGTCATCTGGAGAATCCTTTTTCACTGCAATTTTCAGTAAAGATGTTGTGTTTTCAAAAAGAAAATTCTATGAAGAAGCACTTTGTTTCAGAAGCACATTTGTAATCTACAATAGTATTATGTGTTGACCTGCTCACTGTTGTCTGACATGTTTACATGTAAACATACATGTAAACAGGTATTTTTAAATGGAGCTTTCAGATAGTTTTGAGACTGGCTTGAACAAGAGAATTTGAAGATATGCAAAATAAGACTGAAGCCATTGTTGCTCTCAGAAAGAGGCAGAATTAGACTTGGTCACACAATTTTCCATAAACCAGATTCTTTTCTGCATTAACAAGGAAACTTATTACCCTATCTGCTTTGTTCATTTCTCTCAAAAGGGAAGACTTCTTGAGTTGTTCAGAATAAAAATGCAATAGAATTGCTCATCCTAGATAAGATTTTAAATTTAAAAGACTTCTTTTCAACATTCAGGAATTAAAATAGCAATAAAAAAATGTTAAATTTTTTATGCCTAATCAGCTTTCCCCCTCATTCTCAAAGTGGGTTTTTTTTTTTCCCCCCTGAAATATAACATTTGTGCACTGGATTCTATCATAGCTTTTCTAACATAATGTTTTTATTCTGATCCTGTGCTTATAGCTTTTCCTATATTGGTGCTATGTACTAATTTTTGAGTGTATTCTTTATTATGTATTTTACAATATTAATGGAAGTGGTTAATAGAATTCGATCCTCTATTGTTTTCGCCTCTTGGCCCCTGTCACATTCCATTTACTTTGTCATCTTAATTTACGCTCCTTTGGTTTCCTTCTTGCCTTAAGGATTTTTTTCCAAGCTGATTATTGCCCCTTAGGCACTTCCTTTTCTCCTGGGGACTCTCTTATTTTTATGAGCCTTCCCAAATGTTAACTTACTGGCTAGCTTTGCATTAGCACTCTACAGTGGATGTTCCTTGCTCCAATTTGTTTAATTACAGTTATTCTTTGTATAGTATATTTAACAATTTGTGACAAACATTCAAGCCAAAAGTTGACAAAGTTAAGGATTTTCTGTTCAGACTTTACTCTGTTGTTTCAAAGCATATGCAGTATTGTGCAATCCTCACGTGCAAAACCATAGTATTTTTTATGTACTGGTTCTGTGAAGTGCAATGCAAGCAAAATGTTCAGAAAATAAAATAATTGTTCAGTGCAGATGTTATGAATCAAAAACTGAAGAACAATTCTGATAGCATGACATATTCTATAATTAGTTTATTCTATGAGTAGTATCCTACTTCTCTGAGGGAAATATTGAATGATAACATTTCCACACTATGTAAGAGCATGTATAAAATACTGTGGCTCAATTTTTGGTTTTAGCGTGTTTGAACCAACTGAGTCAACAAGGGTTTTGTTTTTTTTTAATTCAAGTATGTCAGACTCACAACATAGAAGCACTTTGACCATTTCTGGTCAAATTTGACAGTGGCTGTAATCCATTGCTCCAGGAAAGACTTGCTGTGGCATGTTGTGATATCTTCCTAATGTAAAACTGTTAGTGGTACAGTTTATGCTCTGAGGCATGGCTTAGCCATATTCTAGGCTATTTTATTTTGCCATAATGTAATTTTGTTCCCATGTTTTCCTTAACAAAAAACATGTGTCGTGAAATGCCCGCTCTTACTATCGCTAGTGCTATGAGTTCAT
Source organism: Urocolius indicus (assembly GCA_013401255.1). Classification (NCBI taxonomy): domain Eukaryota; kingdom Metazoa; phylum Chordata; class Aves; order Coliiformes; family Coliidae; genus Urocolius; species Urocolius indicus. The sequence continues at coordinate 108,661 of WBNH01006465.1, forward strand.
AAAAGAAAAATGTTGATTACAACTTGCACAGTCACATGGAATTTGCCTAGACTCTCAGTTATTGTTACAGCCTCAGATCGTGCTCCACGGCATTATCACTCTCCTGTGAATGTGAGGCCTGGAGGGACAAAGAGTGACTGGAAATGAGGACTTGGTCTTTGAGTACCAAGTGTCTTGAATCTATAAAGTTTGATATCTGATTTTAAGACTGCAGTTCTGAAACTACTGCATTTTTCATTGATTTCTTATAGGGAAAATAGGAATTAATAGAAATTAGCTCCTTGCCCTTTTTTAGGGTGTTAGATATGGAAAGTTAGCTCAGCCAAACCATACAGAAACATCTAGTGAGTTTTATGGGCTTTTGAAGATTATTTCATTCATGCTCAGAATGATGAATATATGAATAAGTTGTTAAAATGTTTCTATAGTTCAGAAATAGTTGACAGAAGTGGATCAATTCTCACAGAACAGAACTGAGTCGCTTAATCCAAACCGAATGATGTTTCAGCCAAAGGTTTCATATTCCAATTCTTTTGGATTTACCAGTACTAATATTTTTATTTCCTGCTCCTTATATTTCTACACAAAAGTGCTATAGTTTTTAAACTAAGTTTTTGTATCTTTTACACCAGGGTTTGGTCCTGGCTCTGACTCGTGTGAATAGAGATAACAATGTTTGTAGGTAAATACTGATGTTCCAAGAGGCCCAGCATGAATACAGTGAAGAAAGGATTAGAGGAAAAGGTGAAATAATAATGGTGATATCTATACTATCAGTTTCTATACTGCTTGTTGATCCATAGTTCAAATGAACTTTAGTCACCAAAAGCCGTTGAAAGTAGAGATTTATTGAATGGAAGCAGCTACAAAATGGGAAAAGAACAAAAATATACACATGAAATGTGTCCCATCCTGTACAGAGTAAAGTGAAAATATTTATCTACTTAATTTAAACTATGGAAAAAAGCTCTAGTGTAAATGCAAACACTATCTCCAAAAACTTATAACTGAAACTCTTTTTTCTCCCCCTAGGGTCAATTAACTAAAAATCTACCATATTTACCAAGTCCTACTAATTTTTCTTGCAGAAGAAAATTTCAATAGGATATGGAAATATAAACTGTACTATAGAGAATCACAATGTTGCTACTATTTCAATGAACTATAGATACTAATCTATATGTTAAAAGATAAAAAAGCTATTTTGTATAGACTAGATTTTCTATTGGCTAAAAGATACAAGGGGTTAAAATAGCCAAATCTATTAAACATAAAAAGGCTAGAACAGCTTTGAGAAGCTCATTAAAATTAATAGTAACATTTCAATGGGATAGACTGGCTGTCATAAATTATTCAGGAAAAGAAATTATGCCGTTCAACAAAACATGCATTATTTATTAAAATACAAGAAAAATTTTAACTAGTAGCTAATTTCCATTTCACCCTGAATTACTAGTTTTATCTTCAGGGTTACATAAGAAAATCAGTTACAAAAACACACCCTGTATTTACAGCACTGTGGATCACTCTAACTTTATTACATTGTGTAGCCATGGTTACCAGTCACTGAAAAATAAAAGAAGCAAAGACTTGACAGTAGTTTATTGTCAGCCAGGAAACCATAAATCAGATTAATTTTGTACATTTTTAGGCGTGAACTGAGGCTATTAATTGCTTGTCAGGTTCAGGTGTATGTATGTGTGTCTGACCATGCACACAATGTGTAAGTTGACAAGGAGTGTTAGGGGCCCACTTGCAAGATGAGTTGGATAGAGCAACTGATATAAAAACACATTGTTAGTTCCTGTCCAGTCTATGTCTGTATTTATAGTCTAGGAATAAAAAAAGGGACAGAGAATTCCTCTCCTTGTGATTTCAGTTCTCCACTGTTGAAGATTGCTGTTATAAAACCTTTCATAAACTTTGAAAACTACAGTTTAGAATGCTTTAGTTTTTTTCTCATATCAATCCTGCTGAAAGTTGTGAAAGTACTTCTAATTTCCAATATACGTTTATGTTTATGGTCAGAAACCTGTTATGTGTTTATCTAACTCAAGATAATTTTTCAATTTTTCCCTTTCTTTGGCTTTTTTCTGTTTCCTTTCAAGGTCCTACCTCCTTTTCCACGATGTTTTAACTATTCTTTCTCTGCAGAAGGGCTCAGCAAAGAAATTCAGCACTTTAAGTTCTTTCTTTTTGAACATACATGAGAAGTACATTGTACCATGCTGCAGAGGAGGCCTCCTCAACCTATTTGAGACTGGCATTGACAGTTTGTGGTCCCTCTTATAAACGTTTTCTCAGTATATACTGAAACTGTGTTTAAATTTGACATAGAAATGATGAGAAAAAATGTGAAGCTCTCGATTAAAACCCACAATACTTATACAGTATGTAATGAATAAATCAAAAAGAGTTCCAAGCAAAGGTTAAGGGCAGAATAAATCGAGTAGAAGTGGTTCAGTAAACTTTTTAAACTTTGCTGACTTTCCATACTGAGTCAATATAGTCACCTTGTGTCACTCCTTGTTTTATTCTAAACCATTCAGCTCTATGCACAATTCTTGGTAGTACATGTTTCTGGAAGGTTTTAGATGTTCACACAGTTAAAAAAATGGCATAAGACAAAAATCTAAGACTTCAGATGTGTGTGAACAGAGATAAGAGCTAAAGTATTCTTGAAACCTTTTGGATTTACTTTTATAAGTACCATGAAATCTGTTACTGTATTAGCTTACTTTAATGTTCGACAGATGTTCTCAGAAAAAAAAAATCCAGTTATTTTGTAGCTCCTGTTTTCTCTGAGAATGATATTTCATCAAAACTCCATCAGAAAAAAAAAACCCACCAAGATGATCAGGGAACTGAAGCATCTTCCTTATGAGGAAAGGCTGTGGGAACTGGGGTTGTTTTTAGTCTAGAAAAGAGGAGACTGAGGGGAGAATCTTATTCATATTTATAAGTATATAAATGGTGGATGTCAGGAGGTTGAGGCATCACTTTTTTTTTTTTTTTCCTGTTGTATCCAGTGACAGGANAAATGATCTTAAACGATTTGCATCTCTTCACACCTGAAGATTCCAAAAGGTGGTAACTCGTTAAGAGATAAGTGAAAAATACAAAATCTTTCAGGAATCCTCTTCCGTTATCTCGCTGAAGTGACTTTTTATACATTCATTTCAGCTTTGCGAATGCTAGAAATGGTATATTTGTAGAAGCCCTTCTCCGACACCTGCTGGTTACATCGGCATTTGCAGTGTAAAGCTGGCAGGCAGTAATAATAATACTCCGGTCTGGAATCCTTCCAGTTCTATTAAGCTCTTTCAGCTTCGGATATGTAATTAGTCATTTCTGGCCATAGCCTGACCGAAGGCCAAATTAAAATGGGAGATAACATTTCTGGAAGCCATACGATGAAAGTTAGACTCTTAAATAGAGTGCAAGGATAATAAATGTTATGTATACACTTAAAAGTGATTTAACAAGTTGAAGAGCCACCATTTTTTAATTTGGGAAGCTATAGCACAAAAGATCTTAATGGGACAAAAATTGTCAGTGAGATCTAGTCATATAAGACCCCATATATAGCCTTGAAAAATTTTCTGTCAAGGGGATATAGCCACTGTGATAAAAAATTTATATGTAATGCAGATTTCAAAAGCATATGAATTTTTATGAAAGACTAAGGTTACAATAGTAATGATAAAGGTTTGTCTTTCACTTATAGATAAGGACAAGGTCTTACACTTGCATATTATATTGTAGAATATTTTTTTCTCACATTTAGTAACCTTTTTTCACGGAGAAAGAATGAAACACGGACTCTGCTTTTCCACTCTTGTGAGATTTATTATGATTTATTACAATATTGCAGTAAATTACTAATTCATAACAAGCCTTTTGTTAACCTGTAATAGTATATGAGAAAACTGGTTTTATATCAGTCTGTATTAACAATGGGACATCTACGAATTGCCAGATTATAAATGAATTTTTATTAAAATAAGACATTAGTAAAGTAATAGAAGTACTAAGGCAATGTTTTTCTGTTTATCAGAATCTTGTAATGATGTTGCAAACACTGAGTTGGGGTTTTGGGAAGAGGGATGTTGCACTTCCTGTTTTAGAATTTCTCTAGTAATCATATTAATTATTCTTCCTTTCTAAAGAAGGAAGTATGTCTGTTCACAAGGAAGCTTGTCATTGAGGTCTTTCAGCTCCATATCATTCATTGTGTATGATATGATTCAACTCAATTTCAGGTCAGCTGTGACACATATGTTTGTGCTTTTCCAAATGTCCATAGTATCAGAATTAGTAGGAGACTTCCAAAATATGTTGCATTATGCAAGGACCTTGTTTCTACTGATGTATTAATAATGATTGCAGAATTAACAGGTAGGAAGAAATGTTAGAGAAAATATTCTAGCATCTTCATGAAAAAGGAGACTTTGAGGCAGTCTCAGAACAGGCTGGTATCTGGTATTCAGTATGCAGTCACATATCCTTTGTGCTTAGAACCAGAGAAACTGCAGATAATGCATTTGTTTGGTGGACAGCTTTCCTGAGATGATGAGTTAGAGATGCTCAAAGACTTCTTGTTGTGCTTTAAAGGTTACATGGAAATGAAGGACTATATTCAACTGGGCTATTTTATGCCAGGTTCCCAAGTGCTGCTGCCCTTTCAGGAATTTAGCTTACTCCATGTAAGACCAGGTCACTGAAATGAGTTGTTTAAGAGGAGCTGGAAGGAACTCCACTGGGCTTTCACAGACAAATAGCTCTGCATGTAACACCCTCCAGCATCACTTGGAGCAGCTTTTAAGCTGAGACACTTCTGTTTGGAAATAACTTTGCCACAGATAGTCATTTCTGTGAAAATAATACTTCTCAAAGGCCTCTTGAAAGGATAAAATACCTTAGTTGTTCAAAGGGCTTGGCTGGGATATTGATTAAATGCCATCTTAATTTTTTGTAATGAAACCCATCTGTTGTATTCAACAGCTTACTGATCCTGTGTATTGACCAATTTTTCACCAAGGAAAGAGAAATTGAATTTTAAATGTTGAAAATGCAGAGTCTGCTTTGTGCTTTTGCACTTTGTCAGCCTCAGATACAGTTGGTCATCCATGCTCTAACAATTAGCAAAAGGAATACACATGTTTCTTCCTTTCTTTTTGGCTTAACTGTACAGTCTTTACATAATTAGCTTCTGCGTTCTTGTAGTTGTCTAGGTAATTTTTTCATGAGGAACCAGCTTCCTATGTAAGCTTTTTTTTTTTTTTTGTTCATTCAGTTGCTTTCATTTTTTAGCAGAAGTAGGCAGCACTACCTTTTCTTTAGGGATAGAAAGCATGAAAATTCTAAGCAATATAGCTCAGATTTTTCTCTGCATGTTTTTTAGATGACAAAAACACATAACACAGAAGCAGACTCGTCCCATAAAGACTGTAGGCTTTCTTACATTTTTATTATGATTCAGTGAGTTCAAATCTCACTGAGGGAATGTCATTTAGGAGACAATATACGATTGTATGGAAAGCAAATGCCAGCTTTGATGATAGAAATAGGATTTTCTACATCAATAGTTCAGTTATATCAGCCTGTGACTGACATTTGTTATTTGCAAAGACATGGAGTAGTCATATTTTTCCTTCAGTGAGGCTTGAAAGTCACCTCAGTTGATGTCCCATTGCTTCTCCCATTTTGATAAAGTCTCTTGGATTCTGCTACAGCTTGATTTTAGTTTATTTAGCCATAAACACCTACTCTTGGGGATCTCATTGCTGCTGATGTCATTGTTCTGTGGCACAGAAGGGCACATTTTGGTCTGAAATCTGTTTTGTTTGGAGTTGGTTTTTTGCAACCTATGAATTTTAGAAAGTGAAGAATCTCTTCTCCAACAAAAAGAAAAGCCAATATTGGAATTAAAATTGTATCTATATATAAACCTGCTCACTGAGACGTAACATGAAGGAACTCTCACCACCTATTCCCTCTTCCTGAGTCCCTGAGGTCAGAGAGACCTAAAAAGAAAGATGCTTCTATGGCCATTTGGTAGAGCAAAATAAATAAAGTGGCAGACTTAAGCATGTTTGTTCTGCATGTGTTGTTTTGATAATTTTTAGGTTAAAATGTGCATTTTAAAGTTACTTTTCTATAAAAATGTGACCTGAGAAAGTGCTACCCATGCCTTTCCAGGAGATGAAATAACAGAAAAGTGGAAATAAAAGCTATGACGATTACCTGAAACAGCTACTCAGGAAAGATCCAGCTCAAGGCAGAAATGGTGGGAGAGATGAGGAGGGAGAGAAACAAAGGAAGAGCACATAACCGTCTAGCTCAGCTTTGCTGGGCCATAGGAAGACTAGTTGCCAGTTTCAGTGTGAGAGTTACTGCAAAAAGAGAAAAATAACTAGCAAGCCAAAAGGTTACCTCCTCTTCAGAGACACATTAATTGTTATGTTAAAAATTGTTAGTTTTTCAGTCTACCTTATTATTTTTTTCCCTATCTTTAATAAAGTACAGTTTGTTTAGTCACTTAATTAGTGTTTGGTAATAAGATAAATCAGCTTTTAACATGAGAAAGTTTAACACAATTTTACCAGTCAATTAATATGAAAAACAATCTCAAATTCCTGGGATGAGGAGACCAAATGCATTTTTTCTCATTGTATAGCTGCTACTGAAAAGTCCACAATTCTTGCTGCTTTGCACAAATGTTAGTGGTATTGTACAGTGGAGCATTCAGGTCTTTATGGATAGCTTTTACTTTTTAGCAATACTTTATTTACATATTTTTCAGCTTGTCCAAACCAGACATTACTTTTTTGTTAGACATATAGGCCATCTTGTGGCAGACATATGGTAGTTGTATTAAAATAGATGGAAAAATGAAGTCAAATTTATTGCAATATTTCCAGCATTTTTTGTAGTACTAAAATACATCGAGGCACGATCATAATAGATATACATTCTAAGAATACATGCTGACCTTGCAGAAGAATATTCATTCCTATAGAGAAGGCATTGATGGCAGAAGATCTAATGCCAAAATGTGTTAGGGCACTGAGAGAAGTGTGATGTTTTCTGCTAATAAGGAGCCATTTTACATTTAAAATCCATCTTTATTGAAAATATATAAGAAAAATTTAAAAAGGAAAGGATTTTTATGTCACAGTGAAGGACTTACATTTCTTGTATATTCTGTGTTACAAATCAATACTTTTAATCCTGCAGGATGAGGTATTACTGAGTAGATGAAACAAACAGCTTAATACTATTCCTATTTATCTTTTCTATTGCAATGCAATTTTCTCATTTATGGAAGTGATTTGGAAATGTTTCAAATGTGTAACCTCTCAAAATAAAATATCCAGCAATATGTATCTCAGTTTTGATTTGTCAGCAAGATATACAGGGATTTAAAATAGTTGAAATACTTACTAAAGTTTATAGTAATAGATTTTTTATTTAGATTAATATTTAAAGTTAATATTATATTTTGAAGGAGACAGATGCTGAAAGAAGAAAATACTTGATGCATTGAATACCAAAGAATAACAGCTAAAAATAATTAAGCACAAATGAACTTGAAGAAAGAGCTGCATCTACTGAACATTGCTGGATCACACAGATGTGACAGTCTGTGTATTCACAAATTGATATTTGTATGCCTAAATACCAGGAAGTCAGCTTTCTCCCAGAATTGCATCATTCCTTGGCTCCTGCTAACTACATTGGGCCTTTAATAGAAATGACAAAGTTTGAGATTTTGAGAAATCTTTAGTGTGTTTTATGAGGTGGATTGCAATACAGCAGCAAGCATCAGAAGACTGTAAATTAGAATATTATTTCAGGAGAAGCACAGTTATAGAAGCTCAGCTGTGCTATTACTCTGACTTTCAAAAATTAGATTAGCTTTACTCAGTATTTTGGAAAGAAAATCTTTTTTAGGGAATAAATTATGTGGCTAAGGGATGGCACAAATACATCTGATATATGTACCTTCAACAGTAGAACACAGTATAAGGAATAAAATTTCAAAGCAACACATTTTAAAATACCTTTCAAAACTTTAATGAAGACATTCTAATTTTTTCCAAATTTGAAAAACCTGAAAAAAACCCATTACCATTACAGATAAATTTGAGGCAACAAATCCAGTAAATTCTGGAAACAGATTAGATATTCAAATGTATTAATACCGAAATCTGATTTGGCATTTGCAAGGATGAAAACATTCACTGAGAATGTAAAAGTCAGGATTAATTACTGACAAACCTAAAGGTAAGAAGAAATTTCCCCTATTTGAGCATTATAATGATATATTATGCTTTAGTCTGAGGAACCTGATAGCTATTATTACTGGAATAATCCATATATAATATAATAATAAGACTATATAATAGAATATAATAGAACAATCTATGTGTCATGGAATGATTAATAAGATTTTGATAAACTACAGTGAATAGTTCCTATTGTTTAATGTATTTGGAAACATGATTCTTTGTTGATTGAGTATAGTATGTGCAAACAATTAAACTCCTTAGAAACCTACGCAGACTAGTCTGTAATTCTTCATACCTATCTTTTCAACACGTTATTTTTCTACAGAAATAATGTTCACTTTTAGTAAGCAAGAGCATTCCTATTCTACTTCACTTTACTAAAATGGTTGTGAAGTAACTAGGCAGGCTGATCCCTGACTGGTGTTCCTGTCACTTTTTCATTCAAAGACATCAAAGAAATATTCACACCTTTCAACAAGAAAGAAGTGAAATTAGGCTGTTAGTTGCTACCAATTCTGTCAAGTGAACACTTTATTTTGCCATTTAAAATGGAGTTCTTCTGAGAGATCACTTCTGCCACTCTTCCGCAAATAGCGAGACAGGAGCTGCTGTTTATCAGCCGACCTTGGAAGGGTCTTTTTCCAGTAGCAAAGCAGCTCGTAGATCTGGTGTGTTAAATTGTCAGGGCACTTCAGCTTAACAAGCTGAAGCACGCTCCGCCGAACAGGTAAGCACAAAGTAAGCAATGATGTATTATCTTCTGCAAGCTCTTCTGCAAGCCAAGATAGCAAGTTGTCCCATAGGGCCTCTGAAGGGCAAAAATTAGCAAATTAAGAACCTTATTCTTCTACTATGTCAATCTTATTTTGAAAAACTTTCTAAAGCTGTAGGCCCAGTGGGTCAGCTCACCAACTAAAAATGGTTTGCTTTTCACGTTGATGGAAACATCAGCACTTCCTGTTTCTAATGCAATTTTCAGTAACTGCACAGAGATTTAAAGTGAGTTTAGTCAAGAGAGAATTAGCAATAATCTATAACTTTTGGAACTGCATTGGGAAGTCTAGCACTGAAATAAAAAGGCTTGGGCATATCCTATATCTGATATGTCAGTTGTACTAGATGTGAACTTCCTTATACAGAAAATTATATGCTGTTTAAGCACACCACAACATTATTATCTTACAACACCTTCGCATTTCCTGGTAAACAGATTATATTTTTTTCTTTGGCTATCTTGTAACATATTAACCACTTTGGCTCCTGAATATGCGATTTTAAAATGTCAGTTAAATCTGAAACAAATCTTGGCATTTGTTTTTAAAAACATATAGCAAATATAACTATTACTTATATTGATATTAATAGATTATGTATGTATCCTTACCTGATGAATCAGAAGAAGTTGGTTTTGTGCTTCGTGGACGGTTAGTCAACTTTTCATGCTATCAAAGAAAATGTGTGAGGATAGAGAAATTACTAAAAATGGGATGAGACATGGGATATGGTAGTGATTGCTGTAAATTAGCATTTAAGAGTGGCTCTACTTATATAGAGGATAAGTGTCATTATTGAAAAACCAGTTAACAACATCAGTAAGCATAAATCTGTATACAGCTGTCAAAATAATGAAACTATGTCTGCTTACACCAAATGGAGGTTTATTGAACCTTATTATAAACATTACAATTTATGGAGTTTTACAGATTTTTTTTACCAGTAGCATTATGCCATGACTGGTATATGGAAACTGGGTGTATAGAAAATCTATATGGAACCTTCTATAGGAAATGGATTCTAATTTTGAATACTGTAATATCTTTGCCTTACTGTCTCTGTCCTTACTACAATGATGTGCATACCATAATGTTTCAGGGAAAACAAGTTTCCTGCTATGTAGCGGCTGTTGTTAGGGCTTGAAGTCAATCTATATTTGTAGTTGTAGTTAGTCACCAGAATTCAAAAGACAAGCTCCATTCTCTGAACACAGGAGACAAAAAAAAAGTAGTTTGGCCTATTTCCCTATGATTGAGAAAGAGGAAAGTCTTGTGGGCTTTACAATTGTTTCCTAGTCCATATAGAACAAGAAATTACTTAAATAAGCACTGAGCACACAAAGAGATTCATTTATATCAGGTGAAGTTCAGCTCTTTTTTTTTAAATTTTTTAAAATTTTTTTCTTAAATGCTGTAATTGGCCACTTTTAATGCCCATGTTACTTTTGTCACACACATGCAGTTGTATTACTTGTCTATCTATGCACAATTTTCCCTGTGAGAACTGCTCCAGGTTTATTGCCTGAGCTTCTGTTTTCTGTTTGTGAATTAAGAGTGTGAAACTCTGACTGGATAAATTTATCTCTTTTTGCTACCAGTCATACGGATCCAGAGCCTTGCTGAGCTTTATCTTAAAGACTTTTATAATGCAGACTTTATAAATTGTACAATATTTGGAGTGTTTCATATGTACTCAGCTACACATCTAAAAGGTCAATATAATCATAACTGTTACTCATTCACCTATGAATTAAACAATTTTTTATCAGGCCTGTACTCAGTCATCTTGGAGTTTTAGTGTGCACAGGATACAGACAATATGCACTGCTTGGAAGTGACAAACCATCCTGTGCTGTACTCATCTTGAGATCTGATTCTTTCGTGTATTGCATGCTTCTACAGTAATTCTGTCACTGGATGTGAGCTGGCATAGTATGTCTAATAATATAATAATAATAATACCCTCTCTCAAAATAAAAGGAATCTAAAGCTCTTCCAGAAGGGGGCGTTGTTTTACTTCCAAGACTGCTTTCTTTTGCTTCGTTTAATTATGCATTTATATTTTCATCCATTAATGAGAATTTAGCACCTCAAAGGTCTGTATGAGATCTTCAAAGTTATTGTAGATGAACTCAATTACCCATGCACTGACTTTAATCTGAAACATTTTATGTTGTTTAATGTCAAAATAAGAGTAAAAATTATTAGAATTGAAAGTGAACATTGTCTAGAAATACTGTATATAATAAACAATGCATTAGATCTAAAACACTGAATCTGCCTTTAAAGATTAAATATCTGTGATGAAGCGCTAAATCCACTCACGGTTCAGCTGCACTGGCATGTGGTCCCACTGTTCTGGCTGACAGTGTAAGAAAAATACTCTTAGCAGTCAAAGCAGTTTTCAAGTCTGGAAGGCCCTTTAATTAGCTAAGCAACTGCCTTTCTGAAGCAGAGGATCACATGTTTTGCTGTTAGAGTTATTAGACATAAAACTTCAGCAGAATTGTAATTTTATAATGCTTGTATGCATTACAACAATCTCTTTTTGCAAAGCATTCCGATTTCAGCCAGTAATACTGAAGTGCTCTGTCAAATGGACCTCTCAGACATGACCAGACTCTAGCAGCATATCAAACAGGACAGACAGAAAAGGAGAAATTAACCTTTTAAACTCTTTAGCCTGGTTTCACAAAAATAAAACTTCTCTGAAATCAGTAGAAATATTACTGATATGCATGCATATACTTGACATCAGAACGTCATTCACTGTATGTAATGTGTTGAAAATAACTGATTTGACAAACCGATGTTTTCTAATGTTGAGAAAATGAAAGCTCCATAAAATAGCAATCGAAAACCAGCTTGCTGCTGTACGTGTGTCATGTTTAAACTAAAAACTCATGTTAACGTTTGCATACAAAGCAAAGCCCTCAATGTTTTGATCACTGTCAGAAATACACTTCTAAGAGAGTGGATAATGTAGGCACATATGCATAAAAATGGCTTATAATCTATACAGTTACTTTCTTGTCTTCACAATTCAAGAGATATTTAGGTGGGAAATTTACAGAAATGTCTGAAAATGCTATCAGAACAGTTGCCTTAAAAACATTCCATCAAAAACAGTCATTGTGAATGGTTCCAACGTTATCTTCTGGGGGAAAAAAAAAACACAACAAAAAAACAGCAGCAACAAAAACCCAAAAGCCAAAACTTTCTTTCATTTACGGAGAAAAATTCTATTGTTACTGGTAGCAACAAGTGTTTTGTAATCTCAAGTGTATTAAAAGTAATCTGTTAAAATGGTTAAACTAAAGCTATTAGCTCAACAAAGTAATAGAAATGTAATTAGTCTCTGCTGTTCTTGCCTTGTTCTGGAGATTTTATTTTCAAACCATGAAAAGATCCCCAAGCATACTGAAAGTAAGCAAGAAGTCCATCGACAGTACTACGACTTAGAGTCAAATAGTTCACAATGAAGACATGAGAGCCTTACTGAGACAATCAAAATTGTGTAATCAGCTGTGTGAGCAATACTATAAACAACCCAGCATTACCAATAGGTCAGATATAAACATTGAGCATTGTATTTTGATGTGCTTGTGAGCTTTGTGGCAGCTTAATTGGCTGGATTGTACAGCAGTAGCATATGTACAATGGAAACTAGCAAAAGTGAAGGATCATTGCGTGAATCTCAGTCTACGCACATGAATGTGGTCAGATCGTTCTAGGTCATATAGGTCTAAACCCTTTTGTTATGTATTAATAGTATCAGTGTATAACTGACTAACTATGGACAGTGCCAGCCTTGATTCTTATTGTATGACGTGTATTTTAATAAAGTAGTAAATAGCAGTTGCATTTGACAGATGGCTGGTATAGTTGTTTGTATAATTAGTGCGCAAAATTTCTCCCTTCCTGTGTTTTCTCACTCAATTTTAACTATTTCCTTCTACTTTTATTAAATAGAAAGCCCATCTAAATGCAAAGATATATCTGATTAAAATATGTTGATCAGGTTATGAATGGCAAAAACAGGATAAAAGTTCTTATTTACACTTTTAGTGACAGTGCTTTCCTCTGTCAATGCTGTTAATAGTTTTAGATCACATAGTAAGATACAGTTAAGTAATTAGAATTTCCTTTTCATTGCTCTGGCAGTTAATTTCATCTGGATCATGAGGTTTAATATATGGTTCTGTCTCTCTTCCAGTCAATTCCTTTTCTAGCTCAAACACATTTTTAACTGCTGCAAAAGTCCTGTGAATATGAGTTCAATTTTTAATTATTTTTTAATATAAATATTCTTTATTACATTTACACTTGCAACTTACAAATATCATTGTTCTATCCTGTGAAAGGGGATATAATAATTCCTTATTCAGTTCATCTATGATATTTATAAGTGTGTACAACATTTCAACTTTTGCCAAAATTGCCTGAACTGTTGTTATCAATGCATTGTCTCTCTGCCTAGAACTACTCCATATTTCTGATCATCCTCTTTCCTCTTTTTCCAGGTCCTCTGAGTTCTGTGACCAGAGCTGCAAAAGTGCAATCATGATATGAAACCTTCATAGATATGTAACATAATCCTGTTTTCAGTTTTGTTCTTTCATAATTCAGAATATTTGGCTTGCTTTTTTATGTTCTGATAAGTATTATAAGTTTTCAGATATAAATATGACCAAAGTTTTATTGTGTTTTTTTTTTAAGTGTTACTAGATAATTTCAACTCTATCAGTATAAAATTAGATATGTACTTCCACCACAACAAAACATTTGACACCTAATTATCTAGTTTAATTTCTAGTCACTCAGTATCATCATATGTTGTGATTCTTCACAGTTTTATTACCCTGAATATTTTGTACTGTCATCAGGCTTTTCACTTAATTATCCAAAAGTTTCTGATGAATGGATCTATGTGGGAATTTTCAAGTAATCATCTTACCTTCAGAAAACCAACTTCTTTATCCTACTCTTTTTCTTCCCTATCCTTCAGCAAACAACAAAACCAGATTTTTTTTTTCCTTGAAAATTTCTGTGACTTTTTCAGTATGGAATTTAAGATATACTTGTCTGGAAGAAGGTAGGAAGAGCAAATAAAGGAGCAACTTAATAACTTTGTGTTAATGAATGTTAGATACCACTATATAGTGGTGTTTGTGAAATTCCCAGTTGCTAAGATGTATTATTATATAGAGACTGTAAGGTATGCTGAATTTAATTTACTAATTTTTCACTAAAGTAAAACAATCAGCTTCACTGATGTTTTCTAATTCTTCAAAAGGCGTTAACTGAACTAGCAAAATTATTAACAAGTAATTATTCTCTATTAAAAACTGACTTTAGGCATTATCAATTTAAAATTATTACACAGGATGTATGGAAGACAGATCAAGCAGTAGGAGGGTTCATCAGCTATAGCAAGGTACAACATTTAGTGGATTCAGATGACTTGCAACATAAGGGAAGATGTTATTTAGGTGTTGTTCTTCATGATATAGATTGTTTTTTCACTCTATGTAAGATAGAAAATATAAATCATGTTGTGAAAAAGTTATCAATATGCAGATGTTTTCAAGCATTTTGATTATTTTTTCACTTAATATTTTTATCTTATGAAGATTCTGACTCCTTTGAATGCACCTCTTAAAGTGTATTTATCAGAGCAAAATAATTTTCAAGATATTGTAATCCTGGCTTTCTGAAGTGATATAATAATTTTATATCTCTTATCCGCCTTTTTGTGCATCAAACTTGGGTTCATTGTGCTTGAACTAGTTCAGTTGAAAGTAGTGCCACTAGTCACAAAAATAAATGTAGAGAAAACATTCCCAAAGGCTATCACCATTCTCAAGGTTTGTCTTCATTTCTCATTTCTATTTCCAATTTACTAATGATCATGTTATAAAGTCCCTCCATTTATTTTCATTTAGATGAGTAGGCTGCCTGGGTGCAATTGTATGCCCACATGTATTGTACCTTCTCACAAACTTATCCAGACTGACCATACTTCAAGATCTCAGGTGCACTGGGAAACAGCATGCACAGCCTTACATTTAGTAAAAGAAAGTAGTAGTCAGAAATACTTGTATTGGAAAGTAAGAACAGAACATTTAAGGACTTATATATATGGCAGTAGACCTGTGGTGGTTTAGGCCAATATCCACCCAGTCATAATATCACTCCCCCTCCTTAAGCTGGACAGGAGAGAGAGAGAGGAATATAACAAACTGCTTGTGAGTTGAGATAAGGACAGAGAGATCACTTGGTAATTAGCGTCATGGGCAAAACAGACTCAACTTAGGGAGAAAAGGGTTTGATTTATTAAAGAAACAATAAAAGCAGGGAG
>WBNH01006465.1:124331-144557 GCA_013401255.1 Urocolius indicus
ACATATCACAGGGGAGCCTTCTTCTCGGTGCCTCGGCACCCTCCTCCCTCTCCTTCTCCACTGACCTTGGTGTCTGCGGAGATGTTTTCACATTCTCTCTCCCTGCTGCTGCTACAGTTCTGCCACTGCACAACAACTTTTTCTACTCAAATATATTATTCACAGAGGCGTTACCTCTACCTCTACCTCTAATTGGCCAGGCCTGGGTCAGGTACAGGGTCCAACTTAAAACTTTCTGGCCCTAACCCTGTCAGCTACAGGGGAAACTTCTGGCAAGTCTCTTTGTTTAAAGAAGCCACTCCTTTAGCCCCCATGCTACCGGAAAAAAACTGGCCAAAACCACTACAAGACCATATATGCCAACCAAAATTTAAGATACTTCATAATAACCTTAGTGGTTCAATACAAATGCAGTTCAATCCTTTAAATCTTATTCTTATTACTCAATAAGATTAAAAGAAGCTGAACGATGGGATAGAAACCAGGCAGGTATATGGAGGAAAACTTACTGGTTCCTAGGGTGTGGCACTGATTTTCTTTTTTTAAATGTTTTTTTTCTTAATCATTCCACTGGACATTGAGAGTTTTTATTTCGCTGTCTGTGAATACTGCACACAGAATGCTAGCCCCATGGGAATACAAAGGCCTTGAAAGTGTGTGATTCTCAAAAGAAAACGAACATTACATGAATAGAGATGAGAGAGAAATCGAGTTATGCTTGTGAAATGAAAGATGTATTTGTAGGTGATAGTTTAAGAGTGAAATCAATTAATTTAAAAAAGAGAGATGCTGCAGCTTATCACCACAGATTTAAACCAAGTGTTACTGTACATATTTTGATATTAAAATGTATGCAAATTTGATAGCAGTAATATAGCAATAGAATTTAGTACAGTATAGAGTGCTGACACCTTGTCTCTTTGAAAAGATTACAATGAAGTTTTATTATAGGAATATTAAAGATTAATTCATGTAGCATAGCTTTCACAGAATCACAGAATGGTAGGTGTTGGAAGGGACCTCTAAAGACCATCTAGTCCACTCCTCCCTGCTCAAGCATGTCCAGTTAGATCAAGTCACATAGGAATGCGTTCAGGTGGGTTTTGAAAACCTCCAGAGAAGGAGACGCCACAACCTTCCTGGGCAGCCTGTGCCAAGGCTCCATCATTCTCACAGTAAAATAATTTTTCATATGTTTAAATGGAACTTTTGTGTTTCACCTTTTGTCCGTTACCCCAGTCCTATACTTGGACACTACAGAAAAAAGTGTTGCCCCATCCACCTGACACACATCTTTTAAATACTTTTAAGTATTAATGAGATGCCCTCTCAGTCTCCTCTTCTCCAGGCTGAACAGTCCCAGATCCCGCAGCCTTTGGTGGCCCTGTGCTGGACACTCTCCAGCAGTTCTCTGTCCCTCTTGAGTGGGGCAGCCCAGAACTGGACACAGTACTCCAGATGAGGCCTCACTAGGACAGAGTAGAGTGGGAGCAGAACCTACCTTGACCTGCTGGCCACACTTCTTGATGCATCTCAGAATGCCATTGACCTTCCTGGCCATGAGGGAACATTGCTGGTTTCACCACAGATAGAGATAATTACCCACATGGGTATATTGCAGAGGCTTATGAGGCATAATGGAAGAATTGTGGGATAAAGATAGGTTAGGTGAACCACTTAGTTCTCTTACAATTTGCAATTCTGCAAAGATATGATGCAAGAAGTATATAACTGAAACTTAAGAAAGAATTTCTCTGAGCCACAGCATTTGGAGAGAGCAAATACCAATATCCTTTTGCCTAATAAATATGTGAAAAGGGAAAAAAACTCTATCAAGTGAGAAACCCACCTTTGGTAACGTTAGTGCTAATTTACACAGTGGAGACTGGTGTTGATATTCATCATATGGCAAAGGTTGTTCCCATTTCTTGGTTATCATATCTCTGGTAATTTTGTAAAACACAACTGTTCCTTTGTAATGAGGTGAACTGTGGTTACCAAATTCATCCACTTCTTTAATTTGGAGTTCCATCCTGTGTTTTCTTTGTGAATGAAAAATCAGCCTGTAGGCTTTTCCAAAATCTTTTCCATTCTCTGCAGTCCACATAAAAAAAGAAAAATAGTTTTTTCTTTGCACTATATTTGGAAGGATGGCATCCAAAATAATTCATTAGGGTGAGTCAGATAGAGCTAATCACATAACATTCGGTTGTTCTTTACCATTATTATTATTATTACTTTACAGTGAACACCTGAGATTCAAACACTCCTGCCAGCTTGCTTGAGTAGTCAAAATGTCTTCATAGCTGTCTTAACCTCTGAATTGTTGACATAAGGAGAAAGTGGTGAAGGCTGTGCTACAATTTAGAAAGTAAGGAACACAGAAATGGATAAAGTACAAAACACAAAGAGAAAGCAAAATAAAATTGTGTTCTGAATGGAGTTAAAAGCTTAAGTTTTCTGTTTATTTAGGATGGATATCCTAATTATTTGCAACAACATAAGGAATGGAGGCAGAGAGGTAGGTGCATTTTTAGGATTTGTAATTCCGTTTTAATTGATACATCTATATACACTGCACTTTGCATATATAAGCAGACGTTCCTGGGGCTGGAGATGTCTCTTTTTGAAGAATAACTTTTCAGAGAGTCAAATACATATTTACATATTCCTGCCAAAGCTGACAGAAAAGACTATACATAATTAAGGGTGAAAACTTTTTCTGAGGCTTCCTATCTCTTTTCTCTTTAAGCAAATCTCTGAATGGCAGCAGCCACTGCATGGAATTTTCAAGGCTGCTACAGGAAACTCATCAATTCATAGTGCAACTCACAAAAAGCAACATTTTGTCCTATACACAGATAAAGTAGCATACTCTTTCTTCTTGTTGGGAATCTGTTTAATTCCCAACAAATGTTCTTTACTTTAAAAAGCCATTGGTGTAATCTTGAATTTTTAAAATAAAAGATAAAAGACCATCTGTTTCTGAGGGACCAGGTGTCACAGAACTGTAAAGGTTGGAAGAGATCTCTGGAGATAACCTTGTCTGACCTCTCTTGCTCAAAGCAAAGTCACCTAGAGCAGGTTGCTCAGAATCTTCTTCAATTAGTACATTTATATTTCAGTTGGAGCAATTTTCCAAGTAGTTCCACATGCCTATACTTTACAAGAAACAAAACATACAGCTAAATGAGCTGTGACTAATGACAATCTGCTAATGTTCACATACAGTATTTCTAAATTGTTTAGGTGACTGATAACTTTGATCCAGATGCATTAATTACCTTACCTGAAGCAAAAATATTGCCTCTAAAACTAAAATGAATCTGCTCTCCTTCTCTTAATGGAAACTGCTGTGTAGGTTCTGGGGGACCAAAGTAGCCTTCCTCATGGAGATTTTGAAGTTCGCAGGGCAATTCTTTGGATGCAGATAGCAAAACTATTATTTTATATGGATTTTCTCTTTTTCGATACAGTATCACATTAGCCATTGTGCTACCAAGAGCTTCTTCCAGAGCCTGAGCAAAGAGTAGAAGATATGTGTTTTCCAAGAGGAATGAAAGGCGAATGACCACAAAGCTGTATTAAAAAAACAAACAAACAAAAAACACAAACAAAAAGGCAAGAAAATAAATAACTCCAACTTAAGTCATTTTATCAACTACTAATAATTTATTGTGCAAAATAATACAGAGCTCAGTCTACAGTGAACCTTTTGTTATCTCCATTTCACTCTTTTTTTCCAGCACATGAAAGGGTGGAAATTTGCCTGCTTCTCTAGTATATTGACTCTGTATCTATGAATTCAAATATATATGAATTTTGGATGAAAGTAAGAGACTATTTCCTAATAAGAAATGCAAAATCTATTATGGTTTTGTAGTTAGAAAGCTAAATCACATTTTTAAATTAACGTCTGCATTTCCTGTTTCAAGTTTTGTATGCATTACATTGTATACAGTCTCTAGATTAAAAATATTTAAACAAATTTATATTTTCTGTAATTATGAGTAACAAATCTAAGTGATTTTTTTACCATAAAATGGAAGAAAGAGATGTTGCCAAGTTAATAATTAACAGTGGATGATTTCTTAACTCTACTAATTTCCACTGATCTTTATATTTGAAATTAATATTTTAGTAAATATTTATTACATTATTCATATATTACCTTTCTAAATGCTCATTTAGTTCAAATGATACAAGCCCATTCCGTCCATTCTGGATAATAACATCATCAAACACCTTCCACTCCTCTTCTTGGTTTCTGTGACCTAATAATTTTAAAGTATCCTGGACGTTCTCACCATTTTTCCTCACAGAAGCACTCACAGACCTGGAAAGCCAAGAAATTATAGGAAAAAATATAGTGAAAAATAGATCATGCAGAAAGACTAAGCCTCTGTTTGTAGCTCTGCTTTCCCTTCTGCATTCATTGATGACTACAAGGGGTTTTTTTCCACCTTGCTGAAAACCTACATCTGAAACTACGCTCCAGAGTACATAAGTAACATTACTGTTTTTTCTCCAGAAAGAGAGAAAAAGAGAGAGATTTATTTTTCCACTAAACTGTGGAAAAATAAATGATTTTATCTAAATGAATGTAGTTTATCATTTGCTATCATAATTATTATTATTTTCACAATTATTATGGATTTATATGTTTTGAGTCATTCATCAGTATTGAGATTATCTAGAAGCAGGTATCTGAAAAATAAATCCAACCAATCCACCTTTTCTTCCAGAAGCAAATATTAATCAGTAACCATGAAGGATTTTAGAAAAGAAGACAGACTTTTATCCATTATCTTTTTCAACAGAGAAAATCGAAGCAGCTTCAAATCAAGAGATAAGTTTGATATATTTGCAAGCAAGCAACTGTGACATAACGTGCTCTGGCTAATTTATTCTGATGAATTAAACAGGAGGGGTTTTTTTTAATAGAAGACCATAACTCTCTCATACACTTCGCCTTATAGATTTTTAAAAACTGTATATGAATAAACCATTCTGTGTGATTCTATGTGATAATTCACCTCAAATACTCCACATAGGGAAGCCTAAGTATTTCTCAAGCATGCAGCCTCAGCCTATGTGCAAATACAGGAAAATATTTACATAATTTTCTCAAGAATTTGTATAGAAATAAGCAATCAAGCCATGGTCTTTTCATGGATGTGCTTTGGCTGAGAATCTAAAGTGCCATGTAGACATGTATTAAGAACAGATAGTTGCAACAAGGGTACTGTCACAGAATGAAATGCTTCTGGTACAGGAAATGAAACTTGAATATCCTATAAACTTACATTGGCACCCTTCCTAAATCTGAAGTTTGTGATGACAGTGGTTGTCTAGCCTAAGACACCACTGTGAGTGCAGACCTCTTTAAAACATGATCTGTAAAGTTTTTCAGAATGGAAAACGGAAACATTGTCTTCTCCATCTGTACCTTGCTTATTTTCAATATAATCATAATCTTGGCATGTAGATGAATTTTGAAAAATGCCAATATTTAGCATGGTAGGATTAAACTAACACTTCAATTTCCTAAACTACTTCAAAGCTGACTCTTGTTCCAGGCTAGTCACTACCAAGAAATCACAGTAAATTTTCTGAACCTGGAGGTTCCCATGGTAGCAAAACTGAAAGAAAAACAATCAAAAGGTAAATTCATACTGATTTTATTCCTGCATGAAATGGTGAAAACATCATTTATTTTTCTACCTGTTAAAATAGATGAGGTCAGCTTTGGCCTTTTCTTCCATCAAAAAGTTTTGTCCATATGCTCACTTGCAAGATGGATAAATGTTATTGAATTGACAGTTAACAACAGAAATTTAGAGATGTGTTTTAGAACTTCCTACATTTTTATGCTTTTAAAGGATATTCCAGAAGGTCTATGTTTTAGAAGTTCTGTAGCAACTGATTTAGAAAAATCTGGGCCTTTATGCAGAATGTCAGGACAGAACTGACCTGCTCCAAAGCATTATGTTGTTACTTTTGACTCAGGTAGCCATTGCAATAAGTAGAAGAACAGAATGAGAATGAGAATAGAAAATTCAAAGGCCAGGGCAGCCAAATCACCAACTGGTAAAACGATAATTATAGCAGCTTTGAGATGTGGTTGTTCTATATGTTCAGTGTTTGGGTTTCATGAAAATGGCTGAACATCTATTGCTTAAAAAAAAAAAAAAAACCACCACTTTTTTTCCTTCTGATTCCTGCTAGAAATACAGTGACTAGCATATTGAAAGATTATACATCAAATGCTATATTAATTTTTCCAGTTAAGCTGTAGCATGAGAATTGTGAAGATTTGCTCTAGGGTTTCTAATAGTGTTTCTAAATATAGCAGACTGTATAAAGAAACTATCTAACACATATTCAATACCAAAAAATATTAATCAACAACTGTTAAAATATATTTATTTTGATGTTATGAAAATGCTGAATTTGTAGTGAAGTTGTTCTTACCGAGTATGATATGTTGTAGCAACCCTCTTTACTGTAGCAGTAATGGCTCTTGCATGTTCTGTTTCATCTCCTTGCCTTTTTTGATCTGGGTTTGGAGGACAGGGTAGTGTAATAGTGACTGAGCTGTTAAATGGCTGAGCTGAAGGATGCTGTACATAAACCAGTGCACTAGTAGATACCACTGCATGGTACATATCATGTCTTGCTTTCAATATTGAAACCAACGATGTTTCAACTGGCTGAATCTAAATATGTAAAGAAATTACACAATTAATTTCTAATTGAATGAATCTTTTCTTACATGCCTATTTCTTCAAAAAGTTATTTACTTTTTTAATTTGGATCAGACTATCACAGAGGCTTTAGACTTCTCTCTATAACATAGGAACAACCCTACTTACATTTCAGCAATGCACAACAAATTGCTTGACAGTTATTAAAAAATGGAACCTTTATTGACTAAAATATTATGATTGTATTATTCCTGCTTTAAGTTCAAGTTTTGAAACTCCTGAGATCCCTCAGATTTTTATCATTTTCTAAGATTTTTCAAATCTGTATTTTTTTCACAGCTGATTTTAGCTTTTCTATATCTCAGAATCAATGGTTTTCGAGGAGAAGAAACATATTAGAACTGAAGCAAATTTTGAGATTGTCAGCCCAAGACTAAGACATGACAAAACTTGCTGTGGCACTGCCTGGTACAAATGAGGTGAGAAACACTGGGCCAAGCATTTGAAGTTTGGAGCTGATGTTCGTGTCATTGAAAAACCTTTATTTTCTGAAGTATATCAAAGGAAAATGGTCTTCCTTTTAGCTAGAGATATTGTTAACTACTGACCATATTATGTGGTTGTAAGAAAGTTGTCAGGGAACCTTTTGCTGTGTATGCAGGATGTGGAGCTGCAACTACTTTCATAAATTTCTAGTAATGGAACAGGTTGCCATTAAATATTATTGGCATCCTTGCTTATGAAGTGATCACATAACTTATAGAATAAGTACTGTATATTTCAGGCTCACCTTTATCTCCATGGGTGCTGGAGAACTGAATGTTTCTGGAGGGTAACAGAAAGAGATTCTAGAATCCACATTCAGCTTTTGTGTGAGTCCTACTTTTGGAACAGTAAATGTTTCTTTCTTTAAACATGACAACACAGAAAAAACACCCAGCTGATAAATTTTTACTTCCACAAAGGCTTCCTGTATAACAAGAATGTGGGGTTAGAGTGGAGGGAAAGGAAACTGTTTTTCTGCAGATTAGCATTTTGAGAAGGTGTTATTTATAGAGCGAAGTGTGAAAGGAACATAAATTTAATATTCTTTCCACCTAAACGCCCAGTTATCTAGTGATTTCTAGTCATGATGTGATGTCATTAGTATTCCAGAGTATGACTGGGGTGAAATGAAATAAATTAATAAACTAGGTGATGAATCTCTCTTGGTGCAATTCTTCTGCATTGAAAAAAACCAAAACCAATCCTGTCTGCCTTTCAGATGCAGTTTAGGCTCATGCACGCAGAACTGTGTTACCTCTCTGTGGTCTGAATGCAAAATAATTCCCCTTATGTTTTTACTTTAATCAAATAATGCAATGTATTACACTTATTTACAGAAATCATAACCTATTACTCAATCATTATGTGATCAAACACTTGCCTTAACACTATGAATGAAAAAAAGGTATCTTGTTAAATACTAGGTTACTAACAGAATTAGTTTTGGAGACGGTAGGAAGAAAAGTTCAATTTAACTCCACACAGTGGGCGATATGGCTTAATCATGAAAACTTTACTTTTATGACTCCACGAACACTTAACCAGGAACTTAGAATAATGTTTTCACAATGTTTAGATGAGACCAACCTTATGGTTTCCTTGGTATCTCTCCAAAGAAATAGGAGTTAAGTACTTTGATTGAAAATTCACATCAGTCACCTTCACCACAATCTCCCGATAATTTCCTCTGAAGCATGAAGTAAATGGGATTCCAATGTTGATAGGGAAGGTGATTGTTTTCTTATAATCAGAGCATTCAATACTGATGACATTGCTGACCAGCTCCTCAGAATCTTCCACCACCAAGGAACTAGCATTATTGACTATTCTACACTTCAGATTCTCTAGAGCGGTTGCAGGGCCTTTAATAAAACAAGCTACTTTACATTCATTCTTATCATTCTCTTCCACTAGACATCTGGGGAAAAAGAATAAAACATATTATTCTTTGTATTTTGAGGGAGTGGTGTCTTGTATTTATACTGAAATACTTTACTATGATAATGTGCTACTTTGTTGCAGAAGCGAATCATTCATAAAAATGTACCATTCTGTGATAATGAATGGATAGAAAAATCGTGACAATTTTTATGTTTAGATTCTTCCTGAACAGCTTACAAATTATTATAAAACTGACTTATTGGGGTCTTTTTCTACCGATCTCCAAGAATTTGGGAATTATTGACTTTACTAGCTGTGACTCAATCTCTGGCATTAAAAAAAACATTCAATCAAATAGAAAGTTAGTTTACTTTAGATCAAATGGAAGATCTTCACTGTGCATGCTTAAGGTATAAACTACTATTATGTGCATGAACAGCAGCTGTTCAATATGTGCATATTGAGTTTCTAGGCCCACAGATGTGTGCTAATAAGCAATATTTATGTACATATGTTCCTAAAAAGAAGAATAGATGCTTACTCTTTGTTCACCCAGTGCCTAGATTTTTGTACTTCTTCTGAATCATTCATAGCAGGATTCAGAGCAGTAAGAACACATGTTTGCGACAAAGATGTAAAGCCAGTTAGGTCATTCCTACAAATCTCATTGTTTGTTTCCATTTTACTGCCTTCTATTTTCTCTGAAAATCTATGTTCTTCACCTTCCATCACTTTTGAAGATTCTTTTATTGTTGCCTTTTTTTCCTGTTCAAAAAGATTTGTGACAATTCTGTCAGAAATGTCTTTCATTGTCTCAGATAGAATGCCTTTCACGCTGCTGGTAAGAGCATCTTGAAATGCCAGGTCTTGAGAGGTTCCAGTAACAGAGCTACCTTCATGGTCTTTTTCTTTTCCATTACAATCTTTTTTCTCTGTAACAGAGATCCTTAGTCTGTGTTCACTGTCTTCCTGTTTTGTTTGAAATTCTTTGTTAACATCCTGTTCTTGAGCAGAGAGGTTCTCAACCAATGATGCAACGATGTCTTTTTTGACAGTTTTAGTTGCACTTGACTGGATTTGACTAACATTCTGACTCTCCCTCTTGATCGGGGAAGGAGTTCTTTGAGATTGCTGCCTGGGACTAGAAGATGCGTGCACAGACTTCATTGCTTCTCCTTCAGAACAACACACATTCGTTTCTTTAGAAGCATTTTGAGCAGTCTGGATCTGAGAGTCATCATCTTGCCTGGAGCCAGCAGCATAAAGCTTATTTTCTGCCTCATGAATGTATGAGATGGTATTTATCAAATAATCCTTCACTTTTTCCAGACAGTCTAAAATTCCTTTGCACTCTAAGGCAAAAAATAGGTATTTATTTAATTTTTCTGTGGAAGTTAGCCAAATATATAAAAGTTTATAAGCATATTTCATGAATTCCACCTAGTTCCATGGTGCCATTCAATATATGAAGCAAAACATAATTCCTCATTCCACCTAATATTTTTTCATTTATTGCTGTTCAGTTTGAGTTCTGAAGAACTGAATATACACAAATACATAAGTGTACTTGTCCAAGTTCAACTGTACATTTATCCAAATATTACTATGGCAATTCTAATGAACACTTTTGTAATGATCACACGTTAGCCAAATTCTAAATGACAACCAATCTCAGGCACAGAATTGGTAGTGAAATGATAGTGAATTTTTTTTGGAATCAGCTTTAAAACTAAACATGAATTACATATGTTTCCTAAAACTTAATCCTGCAAGTTTCTAATGCATGGGTCTCTAACAAAGCTGTTGTACTCAATATTAAAGGTACTTAGCAGCTTTGAAATTTTCCTAGGGACAAAAGAGGAAAAACACTAGCCCGTATACAATACTGAAATTTAGCAGATTTTAGCAGTTATTGGAAATAACACAGCTTCACTTGCATAAGATGTTTAAGCTTTGGCAAAACTGCTAAAATTAACTTGTTTCCTTTCTGAATTTTGCATTCTCCAAACAAACCCAAAGCTAATTGTACAGATGTTTAAACTTCCCTAAATCCAAGTTTGAAGATAAGAGGTAAGAGAGTCACTCACAACAATGTAATTTTCCTACTCTGTGAATGTGTCTTTTCTAATACTGCTGTACCCAAAGACAAGAAAGACACGGCCTTGTACTTTTATACTACTCAATAGTGTTGCATGAAAAGATGCTTTTATATTGTTACCAGATTAACTTTGAAATAAGCCTTCTTTTGTGTTACTCTCACACCCCCACCCCTGGCCACCATTGCTTTTTTAGCTTTGCTTTCTGTTTGATATTGCAGATTTAGAATATAGAGGCAATTTTTATGCAGTCGTCTTCAAACTATCTTGCTCACTGTTCTATGGGAAAGTGTCAGGTGAGGAAAAGTAGCTTTTTAGAAGGAGAATGAACACGAATTCTTAGAAATCTGTGTGAAAAAACAATCACCTAGCAACATTAGCTTGATCTTGATGCCTGGAAGCAAGTCCACTTTATATAAAAATGTTCTTTTATTATTGCAGACACTTTATAAACCTGTAGAACCAAGACTCATACATGTGGGAATAGTTAAAGATTTCTTCCTGTAGTCTGTCTCCGTCTATGTATTATGCTGTTAGGTCATTACTAAATGCAGAAATTTTAGTTTTCTTTTATAATTTGATGAATGTTTCTTAAGATGTTGTTTCTCGGGAAAGAGACAAAACAATCCTGCATTTTTTCAGGAATAAACTCTGGATTTAGTCTTTACAATAAATAGCATGGTTATTACATCCACGTCATTATTAGAAATGCATAAAATTTTATGATAATTTTTAATTATGTTGTTACTTGTAGAGAACTGTAGACTATATATCTCAGGTTTACTTGGTGAGGCCCTGTCATCAGAGGCTGCTAGGTGGCCTCTGTGAGGACAGGCTGACGCTGCCTCATGCCAAAACAGATGGATCCAGGCCTGAACTGAGCAGAGCCTGTCAATGAAGCTGGTGTTGCCTCTGTGAAGAGATATTTATGAAAGAGCAAGAACATCAGAGAACAGTGGGGAGTGAGAGGAAAAAGTGTGAGAAACACAGCCCTGGGAACAAGAAAGCTGGAGAAGAAAGAGGGCAAGATGCTCTTGTTGTGGAGCAGAGATCAGGCTGGAGCAGATATCTACTCTGCAGCCTGTGGAGGATCTCATCCAGAGCAGGTAGATATTCCCTGAAAGAACTGCAGCCTGTGGAGGGCCTAGGTTTCCTATGAGGAACTGTGGAGCATGGGAACAACCCATAGTAGAGCATGGAAAAGTGTGAGAAGGGAAGAGTGGAAGAGGGGAGATGTTAAAGACAGGCTGCCACTCCCAATTTTCATCCCCTTGTGCAACATGGGAGAGGGAGGAGGTAGAGGTTTTGGGAATGAAGGATTGAAGGTAAGTCTGAAAAAAAAAGGACTGGGAAAAAGTGTTGTTTTACATTTTTGCCTTTGTTTTTTTGCTGTCCGAATCTATTTCAGTTGGCAAGAAATTAAATTCATTTTTTTCCCTCAGCCAAGTCCATTTTGACTGTGAGGGAAAGTTGTGATTTTGCTATCTCTATATCAATCCATGAACTTTTCCACCTCCTTTTCTCCCCGTCCTGATAAGGAGAGGCAATAGGTGGTTGAGCGAACATCTGGTCTCCTGTCAAGATAAGTCCACCAAAGTACAAGATACTAAACACTTTGAAACAGTTCTATTTAGTTGATGTTCTTTGTATATATTTGTAATCTTTCTCACATAATGAATCTCATGTAATAGATTCAAAAAGTGTGAAACAGCTATTGAAACATGAACTAATTAGGTCTAATGAATGATAAATTACTGGAATTCTAATAAATGAAAAAAAAAGTAAGGTATACCAGCATCATCACGCAGCAGAAATTACCATCCTGTATAGCCAGTCTGTTTACAGGTAAGTCCCTCCATACTTGCCTGGTCTTGTAGTCAATTCCTTGTGTTTGTCCTGGAGAGCATTCAGCAAGTGGCAGGTATCTTGAATACTTTCCCTAATGTTCTCCAGCTGCTGGCTGAGAGATGTGGTCAGCTCTTTTGTTAAAGAAATCAGTGTAAGCACATACTCCATTCTACTTTCATTATCCCAATCACTCTTCAGAAGCACATCTCTTGCTAACAAGTTCAGATGCCATATTTTTTCCAGGAGCTGGCCTGATTTGCCTGTAGGTGTAATCTTACCTTCAGCAATTTCCATTTTATCTTCAGAATATTCTACTACAATTTTTTTCCAGCTCAAAACTTCCACCAGATGTTGTCCTTGTTTCAGACTACTACACAATTTACTGTGTTTGGAGCCTAAACAGTTTTTTTTTAAAGTACCTTATTCCACACGCTGACAAATAAACTCTAGCTCAGATATTCTGAGTTGATGTTGACTGTTAAAAAGTTACTAGGTGACAGAAAGGAGTGGCTCTCCTGTAACTATGGGCAAGAATTGCCAAGAGAAGTCAGTGTACACCATGCACCTTTAATGAAGGTTATGTAACTCAGTTATGTATCAGTGACTTTAAATTTTCAGGAGCTCTGAGCAATTTCTCACTTTTGTGGCTGTAAATGACCACTACATATGAAATCAAGATCAATTGTGAATTCATAATTATATAGTCACCAACAACGAGAAAGTATTTTCACCACAAACCAACATGAATGCTGTAGGTCACTTGACACCATTTTCCGACATTTTCAGAGACATCAAATAGCTGGGACATGTTCAGGCTCTGTGCAGTCTGGAGGATATATTTGAATTCTATGTAGATTTCAGCAATACAAGAATTTATAAAACTAATTTTGTGAATAGCAAAAATATTTATTAAACATAAACATTCAAAGAATGTTTAAATGTTTATCTAGCAGAGGAAGAAATGTAATGAAAAACCAGTAACAGTGAAAAGGCAAATACCTAATGACCAGAGTGGTGTTTGACATTTTGGAAGCTGAGAAGCAAACTTATGAGAAAAATATGAGCTCACTAAACTTAACTGTGTCATAAATAATTGACTATATGGGGTTTATGGGAACAAGGCACTGTCCTCAAGAGTACTCCCATGAAAGCATGCAGCACTGCTTTTTCAGGGACTCAAGATTCATGCTCCCGGAGGCAACCTGGGAGGAAGTAGGGCCAGAGTCTGACAGCAGTCCTGTGCTATGCCTTCAGTGGATGAAATCTGACCACAGATACCTCAATAATACCTCAGTACAATGCAATGGTTTCCATTTCGCCCAGCAAGTTCAGGAAAAGAAGATTCATGGGGACAGTCATGAAAGTAAGTGGTGCAACAGCAGTGACATTCTCTTACTGATGCTAGTTCGCACCATGCTGTGCTAGGGGAGGACAGGCCTGAATCCCTCATTAACAGAGTTCACTACTGGCTAAATCTGAAGTATCTTGTACACAAAAATATTTTACAGTTTAAGAAGTATGCTAAACAAATTATTTGTACACTGGCATTCCTACTAAACTTTCCATTTGGCACATGATAAAAATAATTGATGCAGCTTTAAATGAAGCCATGAAAGTGGGATTGTGATATAAAAGCACACTGAAAATTGCATCTAAACATTGCAAGAACCAATAAGTTAATGTCAGTATGATGTCAGATTCCTGTATTTCCAGGGATTCCTATAGAGATCCCTCCTTATAGAACCTTCATAGACATTTAATACTATATTTCATATACACCTGATTTTGACTTTGAGTTGAGTGATAAATGATGAGAAAATTGCAAGCAAAGAGTTAAAATTATTTAAAAGTGCCAATACCCGCTTATCAGTTGTATACACATCCAGGGGGGAAAAAGGCTTTAGAAATCAGCATGAGAAGTGACCACAGGAGAGAGGCTTAAGGGCACCTTAAGGCTGCAAAACAATTATATTTTGGCTACAGACTAAGGGACCGAGCAGACAAACAGCTTCAGAATGGTTTCAGAAAGGCTACAGTGCCCAATGCAAGATAATTGCTTCATTAACCATGAAATTAATATTACAGTTAACATTCCTTTGACACTCTTAAATATGCTTATGAGCTAAAAGAAGTACATGCTAAACGTATATGACTGTGTTCCTCAACTCTNCCATGAAAGTGGGATTGTGATATAAAAGCACACTGAAAATTGCATCTAAACATTGCAAGAACCAATAAGTTAATGTCAGTATGATGTCAGATTCCTGTATTTCCAGGGATTCCTATAGAGATCCCTCCTTATAGAACCTTCATAGACATTTAATACTATATTTCATATACACCTGATTTTGACTTTGAGTTGAGTGATAAATGATGAGAAAATTGCAAGCAAAGAGTTAAAATTATTTAAAAGTGCCAATACCCGCTTATCAGTTGTATACACATCCAGGGGGGAAAAAGGCTTTAGAAATCAGCATGAGAAGTGACCACAGGAGAGAGGCTTAAGGGCACCTTAAGGCTGCAAAACAATTATATTTTGGCTACAGACTAAGGGACCGAGCAGACAAACAGCTTCAGAATGGTTTCAGAAAGGCTACAGTGCCCAATGCAAGATAATTGCTTCATTAACCATGAAATTAATATTACAGTTAACATTCCTTTGACACTCTTAAATATGCTTATGAGCTAAAAGAAGTACATGCTAAACGTATATGACTGTGTTCCTCAACTCTCTCAAGTCATGTTGAACATCACTTTATATTACATATGTAATGGGCAGCTGGGTAGTTTTATTCTTCTGTAAAGTATACAAGGAGTGTGTACCATGCACCTGGTGCCAAATAAAGNATTTAAAAGTGCCAATACCCGCTTATCAGTTGTATACACATCCAGGGGGGAAAAAGGCTTTAGAAATCAGCATGAGAAGTGACCACAGGAGAGAGGCTTAAGGGCACCTTAAGGCTGCAAAACAATTATATTTTGGCTACAGACTAAGGGACCGAGCAGACAAACAGCTTCAGAATGGTTTCAGAAAGGCTACAGTGCCCAATGCAAGATAATTGCTTCATTAACCATGAAATTAATATTACAGTTAACATTCCTTTGACACTCTTAAATATGCTTATGAGCTAAAAGAAGTACATGCTAAACGTATATGACTGTGTTCCTCAACTCTCTCAAGTCATGTTGAACATCACTTTATATTACATATGTAATGGGCAGCTGGGTAGTTTTATTCTTCTGTAAAGTATACAAGGAGTGTGTACCATGCACCTGGTGCCAAATAAAGGAACACTGCTTTCTGATACTAAATTGAGAGTTTCTTCTGAAGCAGTTTTCAGTAACAAGCAATGTGCTTTGAAGACGTAAATTGCTATATAGATATTAAAATAACAATTAAAGATATGGTGTTGCTGTTGCAGGCAACACTACGTGGTGATTCAGACTGATCTCCCAGCTCTCCGACAGTCGAGGGAAAGGATCACTGCACACACGGTGTGGATGGTTGCTCTATCTCCGTCTCCGTCTCCGTCCTTGTCTCCGTCTCTGTCTCTCCCTTATTGTTTATGTTATGCCCTTATATCTGCTGGCATAAGCACCTCCTCTATCTCTGCCCCGTGCCAGACCTCTCACTTCCTCTTCACCCCTCGCGTTACAATCCGAGATCTTCCGGACGCCTACTACAATATGGATTGTCTTTTATCAAAGATATGAGCTGAAACCAGCTGTAATTATTAAATTCAAAAGGAAAGTTCCTTTTAACTCATTATAGTTTGCTTGGTCACATTGTAAATGTACTGAACAGTTAACAAAAAGGTATGTGAATCATTAACCTATTTACCATTTCTAATGGCCAGCATCTTCACATTTTCCCAAATTGTTCCCAATAAAAAAAGGAATAATTTTTCTGTGAAAAAGAATCTTGTAAAAAAGGATCCTTCTGTGAATCCAAGAATCATAGAATCGTTAGTGTTGGAAAAGACCTCTAAGATCATCAAGTCCAACCACTAACTTCACACCGCCAAGCCTATCATTAAACTAAACCATATTCCTCAGCACTTCATCTATGTATCCTTTGAATATGTCTTGGGATGGTGACTCCATCACCTCCCTGGGCAGCCCATTTCAATATTTAATAAACCTCTCAGTGAAAATGTTCTTCCTAATGTCCAATCTAAACCTTCCCTGGTGCAACTTGAACTCATTTCCTCATGTCCTATCACTCATTATAACATATTAGAGATCAACCCCCATCTCACTACATCTCCCCTTCAGGTAGCTGTAGAGAGTGATCATGCTTTCAGCCTCCTTTTATCTAGACTAAACATCCTCAACTCCCTCAGCCTCTCCTCATAAGACTTGTTCTCTGGACCCTTCACTAGCTTTGTTGCCTGTCTCTGGACAGGCTCCAGCACCTCGATGTCCTTCCTGTAGCGAAGGGCCCAGAACTGGACCCAGAATTCAAGGTGCAACCTCACCAGGACCAAGTCCAAGGGAACAATGACTTCTCTGCTCTTGCTGGTCACACTATTTCTTATACAAGCCAGGATGCCATTGTCAGAGATCATAGTTTCTCTTTTTCCTCCTGAGCTCCAGCAGAAGCTCTGTGTTCAGCCAGGACAGTTTTCTGCCTTGCTGGATCATCTTCTTGCACATGGGGAACAACTTGATCCTTCCTTCTTGAAGAATGTCCAGCCTTCCTGGATTACTTTGCCCTTCTGAACTGTCTCCCAAGGGACACTGGCTACCAACTTCCTAAACAAGGCAAAGTCTGCCCTCTGGAAATCTAAGGGGGCAGTTCTGCTGATCCCCCTCCTTGCTTCTCTGAGGATTAAGAACTCGATCATTTTGTGATCACTATGCCCTGGGTGACCTCCAACCATCATATTCCCCACAAGACCTTCTTTGTTTGTGAACAATAGGTGCAGCAATGTGCAGCAAGAGCAAAGCGGCTCTCTCACCAGCTGTGTGAGGAAGTTATCTTCCACTCACTCCAGGAACCTCCGGGACAGTCTCCTGTCTGCTGTGTTGTATTCCCAGCAGACATCTGGTAGGTTAAGTCCCCCATGAGAATGAGGGCCAGCAATCCCAAGAGTTTTCCCAGTTCCCTGAAGAACCTCTTGTCTACCTCCTTATCCTGGCTGAGCAGTCTATAAAAGACTCCTATCATGATATCTCCTGTGTTGTCCTTTCCTCTGATTCTTACCCATAGATTCTATCCTCACCATTGCTGACCTGAAAACAGTTGAGACAATCTCTAACATATAGGGCTACCCTTCCACCTCTCCTGCTCTACCTATCCCTTCTAAAGAGTCTGTAGCCATCCATTGCAGCACTCCAGTCAGGTAACTCATCTCATCTCACCACGTTTCTGTAATAGTGTCAATATCACACTTCTCTTGGTGCACAATGGCTTCTAGCTCCTCCTGTTAGTTGTCCATGCTGTGTGCATTGGTGTAGATGCATTTGAGGTGGTTACCAATTCAGCTACCTCTCAGGGGGAAGAAATCCTATCTTCCTCATGACCGTTTTCAGATGCATCTGTGTCCTCTAGCACAATAACCTTTGTTTCCCTGCTGCCACAAAGAACTCCAACTCCAGCCTCCACCGAGACAGTAGACCCAAGGATATAGGGAGCAGACTGTCCCTCAGATGCCTGCATGATGCCCCCAGGCTTACCTCTATCAACCCTGATTTTGCCCCTTTCCCCCTCCAAATCTAGTTTAAAGCCCTCTCAATGAGCCCTGCTAACTCTTGTCCCAGTTGCTTTTTTTCCCCCTCTTTGTAATAGATGTATCATGTCCCTTTGAATTATCCCTGGTACTCTGTAAAGTGCCTTGTGCTCAAAAATTCCAAAATTTTGTATGTGACACCAGGCTTGGAGCTAGGTAATAATGAGTTTTGCCTCCCATATGCTTTCCTCATCCCTGCCCATAAGCAAAGGGATAGAAGAGAACATTAATTGTGCTCCTAAAAGAAAAGAGAGAAAGAGAGAACTCTGAAAAGAACGTATATCTTCATGTAAAGGAAGTGAAAAAAGTCATCTTCCTACTCCAAATTTTTGAGATGTGTAAGAGGAAAAAAGAATATGGGCAAAAATGCATTATTATATGTTTACTGTATTGCACATGCAAATGTCTCAGTGTGAATCCATATTGTTCCCCTAACCATAATACAGCTGGATTCTTTAGCTCTACAACTTTTGCCACTTATGTATTTACTTGGAATACTTCAGACTAAATCAATTAGTGATGTACAGATGTGAGTTATGAAAAGAGATATGTTGTGATTTAAACCCAGCAGACAATGTCTAAACCAAGCAGCTGCTCACTTGCTGGAATCTGGAGGAAAAGGTAGATCTTTGTGGGTTGAGACAAGGATAGTTCAACAGAACAACACAAGGAAAGACCAAACAGCCATAATGACTGCAAAGGAATACTGAACACGAGCAATGCCTGACATAACTGCTCACTTTCTAGAGCCCAATGCTCAGTTGTGACAGAACAGCCAATTGGCAGCTCCCCTTATGTTCTGAGCATGACATCAGCACTGTATGGGATAACGTGGCCATGCCACCTTGCAGATTCTGGTGAAAGTTAAACTCACTACCACCGAACCCCGGACAGACATCAGTTTGAATAAAGGTAAAAGAAGATCTGACTTTTTAAGTGTGTGGAACAGATAATAACAAACAGATCTGTTATCAGAATATGCTATTCATTGAATCTTGTAAAGTTTATGAGAAGCTACTACAATGCATTATTATAAGCATAGTTTTAGAAGCTATGGCAAGAACTGATCTATAGTCATGCTCTTTGCCTTAAGCAAACTGTTTTCTTTTGCACTTTGGGGTTATTTTATTGTCAAAAAAATATACATCTAACTCCTCCTGTTAAGACATGCTATCTGTATAAATCCTGCATCTGTGAAAGTGCATTTAGTTAGTTTAGAAAACACATTTGTCTAAAACGTTCAGTAGGAGAACAGAAACTATTCTGTTTTTTTTAATGGGTAATTGAAATAATTTCAAGCCTGGAGGTAAATACTTTATATTGATCTTCTCTGTAAACATGAGTGAAATATCACAAACTCAGACTTTTGTAAAAATATGAAATAGTACACGGTATAAGGGTCTGCAATTACAGACTGGTCGTATAAGACTTCAGTGTTGAAGCAATTACTACATAAGTGCTGCTGTTGGAAGGTATATGTAATTGTACATCAGATCTCATGGCAGAAAATGAGGCAGTAATGGCCACTCACATTACAGTTATGTCATGGTTTGACATGACAACCATTTCTGGTAAGAGGGAAGGGGCTGTAAAGATGGCTCCTGTAAGAGGTTGTTTGCAACACTTCCCAGCTCTGAGCCAGACCTATTTCTGGGGTGGAGCCAATTAGACGCCTCCACGATCACTTTTTAAGAAGAAGCCGGAAGAGGAGGTTTCTTCCTCCATCTTCATCCTGCTTCTTCCTTCTTCTGTCCCTTCTTCTTCTTCTAACTGGTGGTGGTGCAAGGAGTAGGAACAGTGAGAGAAACAACCATGCAGACTCTAAGGTCAGTGATGAAAGAGAGGAGGAGGTGTACCAAAGCAGAGACTCCCCTGCATTCTATGGAGAGAACTGGTGAAGCTGAGATTTATTTTCAT
>WBNH01006465.1:144744-265947 GCA_013401255.1 Urocolius indicus
CTGGGAACAACCCACACCAGAGAAGTTCGTTAAGGACTGTGTCCTGAGGGAGAAACCCCATGTTGGAGCAGGGGAAGAATGCCAGGAGTTGTTCTCATCTGAGAAGACAGAAGTGGCAGAGCCCATCTGTGAGAGACTGACCACATCCCCCATTCCCTACCCCTCTGAGCTGTTGAGGGGGGAGGAGGTAGAGATATGGGAAGCAGTGAGCTGGGCCCAGGAAGAAAGGAGGGATGGGGGAAGGAGATCTTAAAGTGCTGGTTGTCATTTTCTCATCATCCTACTCACCTTTTGCTTTTATTCCATTCTGTTTCTTGTAGAATAAACTTTCCTACTTTCCTCTCTAAGTCAGATACTGGAGTCTGTTTTGCCCGAAACCATAATTGGCAGTGAGCCCTCCCTGCCCTTGTCTTAATCCACAACAATCTTGCTTATCTTTTTACTCCCATTTCGCTGGAGCTTCTGCCATCCTAACGAGGGTGTGGGTGAATGGGGTTACAGAGTGAGAGACTGTCATGGTGCTGCTGTGCTAGCTGGGCCAAACCACGACATGTTGACTTCCAGCTTTTTCACTCTTTGGCAGTAGTAAAGAGAATGTATGTTTACATTGTCTGATGATCAACATTTGAAGATCTTTAAATTCAGCTATTAATATAGAACCCCATTTTAATTTCAGTCTTAGTGTTGGACCATGAAAATCTGTTATTTGTGTTATTTTGCTACTTATTCACTGTTTCTTCTTTCTTGAAGAAAGGTAATAAATTATATAAGTGGAATTTCTTAATATTTGATTCTCTTTAGTGGATGGTCTTAAGATTTAAGGCTTCTATTAATGTACTATACTGGCAGGTATTAGACTATACAACAATAAAATCTTTGGGATCAATCAGACTTTTTTAATAGTTAATAACTCTTATCTAAACAGGTCCAGCTGTAGTAATTGCTTTCAAGGCCCAGCATGCACCCATAGACCTTCATGGCCCAGGCCAGCCTCACCTAGTGAATGCAGGTCATTAGATGTGCCACATTTGAAGTTTTCTGAACACTGTATATTGTAAAAGTAAATGCTGCTCAACTGAAAAAAATATAACTGGAAAACATGAAGAGTGGAGATTCAGGTTCTCTATGTGAGTCTCAGAAATATTGATAATAATACCAAAAATTATGTTTATATTGTCTGAAAATATGAGACTCATTATAATAATATATGGAGTACAGTATATTAAAGAAGATACTGTAATAGATGACATATGTGAAAGATTATGCCCTTTCACTGCAATATGATAAAGAATCTAGCACAAAAGTTATTTATAATTTATATCATACCGTTACTGCTGAAACTTTACAATCACTTCAAGGTTGTAATTTCATGCAGTTAAATTCAACTTGGTATAGTTATCTGAGATAGTTTATTATGCAGCACACCAGCTACAAAGAGACGGTTGAGACAGTAGGAATAAGCAATCTTGATAAGAACAATGTTACTGTACTCTCTAGAAGAGTCAACTTTAACAGTGAAACTATAGTTTGAATCTTAAGTAAAAGACACACACACAAAGCAAAATGAGATACAAAGGAAACCAGTTCTGGGATATTGTACCACAGGAAACAGATTTGGCCAATGCTGGAGTCCCAGTCTCACTAGAAATCCCTGCCTAAAATACATCCTTAAACTGAGAGTCAGGCCCATATGAGTAGGATTAAGACTCAAACTATCAGGTTATGTATGGGCACTAGCTAATTAGTTTTTTAAATCAGAGACTCAAAGGAAAAGAAATGTGAATGTCCTGCAACCTGACTGTCAAAATAGGACCCTGTGTCTCATAAGGCAATATAACATAAAAGGAAGAAAATTAAAAATAATTAAGTGTCAAAGTGTAAGAAATAAAAGTGCAAGAACAATTATGACAGAATTGTTACTAGAGTGTATCTTTTCAGATTTTGGGTTGCTTATTTATTTGTTTATTTAGTGTGAAATAAGTAATAACAAAAGAGCTGTGCACCCATTCTCAGAGCTTAGCTCTCCATTGAATTTTGTCTTCTTGAAGAGCGATCGTACTCTTCAGCAAAACTACATCAGTAAATAACCAAAATGGAAAATTTTCTCTGTGCTGGATTTTATTTTAAAACAATTCCTTTTCCTGGGTTACATTAACTTTAACTGTATTCTCCAACTATTCAAAGAGCTCTTAAAAAAGAGAGTTTTCACATCCATATTAAATAGCAGCCTTCAATGTAGGAAAAACAAAATATCAAATTTAGAAAAACAGGGTTCAAAGAAAACATTTAAGTTGTTACCATTTAGCAGATGCACATGTTCTTTTCAGAATACCTTAACACTGGTGCATGGCTGATAACAAAGGAAGTGGACTTTGCTCTGTGAGGAAAAGAGATTATAGGCTGCATGATTCAGACCCAGTAAAGTCTATCTATATGCTATTTGTATAATGTAAAGTTCAGTATGTGACAATAAATGCATTTTGGTGCATTTATTATCTATTCATTTTGGAAAATTTGAGTAATTATTTTTATTCCTGTCTCTGATGTTGTAAGGCCCAAGTGAGAAAACAATAATAGTATAAGAAAAACAAAGAAAGTGCTACAGACATACTATGACATAGAAATTATATGTTCACATGAGTGGTCTGTTCAGCACTATACCACAGTGAACAGTGATGCATGTTTTGAAGAAAGTCGTAATCCCCATGAAATACAGAATTATGAAATAACATGGTTAGAAAAGATATAAGTCACCTACCACAGTCATGGTACTTGACATTGAGCCCTTTCAACTATGAATCAGTGTACATGAGCCTCACATTAGGAAAGGCAAAGCTCCTGAGTGTAGGAGGGAAAAAAGTCTGAGACTATGCTAAACCTGCCCCCAGTTTATATCACAGAATCACTGAATAGGGGTTGGAAGGGACCTCTAGTGGTTATCTAGCCCAACCCCTCTGCTAAAGCAGGTCCACCTAGATCAGGGGGCACAGGAATGCATCTGAAAACCTTCAGAGGAGACTCCACAACCTCCCTGGGCAGCTTGTTCCATGCCCTCTTTGGACAGCCTGTTCCAGTAGTTCATCACCCTTACAGTAAATTAGTTTTCCTTATGTTTAAAAGGACTCAAACTACTATATACTGGGCATAATGTTGTTCTATGGTATGGAGTAGCCCTTGGACTAGGTCAGGTCAGCTGTCCTGGCCGTGCTCCCTCCCAGATTCTTGTGCACCTCCATCTGTTTGAAAGCAGGGCAGGACGAGAAGCAGAGAAGGCTTTGACATTGTGTAAGCACTGCTCATTCACAACTAAAACATCCCTGTGTTATTAACAATGTTCTCTGCACAAATCCAAAATATGGCCCTGTAGCAGCTCCTGTGAAGAAAATTAACTCCCTCTCAGACAAAATGAGGATTCATGCTCATTTAGATTGTTGCTGCACTGTAGAAATAGCAATTAATGGGTTTAGTGTATTAATTTAAAATAGAACTCCTTTTATTTTAAAATTTATTTCCTTTAAATTTTGATTTGTAAGAGAGAACTTTGAAAGCCTCCAGGATTCTAGACATTCATAAACAAATGATAAGTTTTGTATCGCAATAGCTGAGCAGACTATGTAATTTGAATTCCATACAAATGTGCATAAAACAAAAAGATTTAGTAAAGGTTTTGGTCTTGCATAGGATTTTGTTGTTATTGTTGTTCTTTGTGCATACAAAATGGAATTTTCCTGAATCCAACCTTTATGTGATACATAAGGAAAGGACAGGATTTCCACAGTGTCTCCAAAAGTTCAGAAGCTTGATTAACTGTTCACCTTAGAAGATCATAATTTCCACAGCCTCTCTGCTGTTTTGTCTCATAAGATTTTATGAAATAATCTAAAGATAATCTTTGGGGAAAACTAATTCTTGAAAGAAAAATGCCTCTTGATGTGATCAGCAATAGTATTTTGTAGTTATTTAACATGATTTATATTGTTTGAATGTTAGTGTTTAATTACGTAAGGAAAATTGTAGATTTTTATATCTAATATTTAAATGACTTATTTAATTGAAATTTTAATTAAATTTTAGAGAAAGTCTGTGGAAACGTGACATGAAAGTCATTTTCACTTGCTGGTATTTCTTTTGTTACAAAGTCCTGCTCTAAGTTATATCATTCTCAATAATGTAGTTAAACTTTCCTTGCTATTAAGAGATACGCATAGCACAAAGCAATACTTGAAGGAAGTATGAAATTTTCAGTAGTAGAAGGAGGTAAAAAAGAAAGTGAGAATTATAATTGTAACATAAGCTGAGTATTTGAATGTGATTTCTTCAATGCCAATCTAATTCAAAATTGTAGGCAGAATAGTTATGCCATCCTTTGTTTACCTGAAATAACTAAGGTTACTGGTACTTCCAGTACCACTTGGTACCCTCACAGATGGTCTGTCTACTTTTAACTTTTCTTCTAGCATTTTATGCTTCAGACTGTTTCTCAATTTCTTTAGAAAAGAGACTGGAAACTAAGGAAACCATATGTGAAATGTGATGTATGTAGTCAAACTTCAAAGACTTGATGCTTTTCAGCTTCTAACTTAACCTAGTAACTTCACAAGAAACTATGCATGGACAGATGGAGTATCTTTATCATGAGTTTTGTATTAAAGTATCATTTGTATATACAGTAAGCCTCCAGTTGAGTTGCTTTAAAAGCACTGGAATCCTGGTGAGTGAGCCAACTATTATGGGTTGTTTTCTCTAGTTAGAAAGCAATGAGGAAAAGAGAAAACTGAAGAGAAAAAATGCATTTCACTATATCTAAATAATAACGTAAAAATATATTGAACTCCATACAATTTTAATCATGATTGTACTTTGGAATTTTTTGTTTCTGTGATGTCTATCATGTTTCATTACTTTCCATGCCAAATTTGGTTAAGCAACAAGTAAAATGAAAGAGGGAAAGAGGTATCTGAGATGGTGACCTTTAAAACTAATAGCATCTTTAAACGTGTCATATGTGGTTTCTGCAGAATACAAGCAAGCCAATGCTGTGTAGATAAAACCTTAATGATGTGTGATTCATTACAATTCAATGAACTATGCAAGAAGATGAATATAGGAAAAAATTAGTACTTTGATGTGCAGAAAAGTTCTTCAGAATAGTTTATTTTCAAATAACTTTAAGAATGCTCCATTAGACTTCTAAAAGATGACAGGATGTTATGCCAGCATAAATAAGTTTCCTAATTGAGAGCAATAGCAAAGAAATTTACCACAAATATTGAATCTGCATTTGTATTCAAAAGCAACTTGAAGACCTTTGAGAGGCAGAAGCGCTGGGATAAGCTCTCACACTGAACATAGATGCTCTGAAAAGAAGGTATTGAAGCCACATCTCTACATTTTTCTAGTGACAGATTTCTTGGAGAAACTCTAAGCAACAGCTACAACGAGAGATTTATTACA
Organism: Urocolius indicus; assembly: GCA_013401255.1. NCBI lineage: Eukaryota > Metazoa > Chordata > Aves > Coliiformes > Coliidae > Urocolius > Urocolius indicus. The sequence goes on from WBNH01006465.1 coordinate 150,199, forward strand.
GTTATTTTAATTTTTTTCTTTATTATATGTTTTTCATTTAAAACACAAGCTTAACTCCTCTGTCTCGTGAGAATAAATTTGTTGTTTTCATTTCTCAGCTTGTGAACTTAAGTGAATCTTATACATAACACACACTTTTACTTCCCCATAGGCAATGAATTAAAACAAAGTAGTACTGCAGAAAAAAAAAAATCAGGTTGTGGGCAGACTGAAACACATGTCAACGTATATGAAAGTAGAGGATCACCAGGTTTAGGTGCTGGCTCAAGACAGGACATGGAGTGGGTTAGTCCAGGGAAGTACTGTATTATCTGCTTTTGCAAAAGGCACTGGATAGACACTCCTTAATTTCCAGAAACTTCATGTTGTCCCAGGGATAAATTTTGAATTGCCATTTTGCAGACTCCCACTGAGGTCAGCGAGGTCAGTGTTTATGCCTCACCCATAACCACTATAAGAGAGCTGCTTTTAAAGCAACTGTTACTATTGACTTGTAATCGTTTTTGTTTTCAGAGTTTCAGCTAATCTGAATAACTTCCTGCCTTTAGAGGATTTTGCGTGTACAACTGAGAGCAACATACAATACACAAGCCAGAAAATGACTCTTGATACCTGTCACCAGAATTGGCAAGGGAAAGAAAAAAACTTCAGCATATTGTAAAAGTAATCAGTAAACAGTGTATCACTCTGTTACATCAGCTTTATGTAATTTGTTTCAAAAGTTATATAATTATATCAAAATAGCTTAAAGGGACTACTTTATGAATCACAGAACCACAGAATCACAGAGTCGTAAGAGTTGGAAGAGAAAGTAGTTTTAAGAAAATAGAGACTGCATTAAGCTCAAACATAAAGTAATTAAAGGAAATAAAATGGTAAAATCCACAACTGTTATGTTGTCATACGTGAAAAGAAGAACATTAGTTTATAAAGTTATAGTCTAAAAATACAAATCCATCATATGGTGCAGGGGACTATCTTATGGTGCTTGGAAATCAGACTGTTATACAATTACATTAAAATATGGGGTATGGGTCAAATTGACTCACAGGTCTGAGTAAAAAGGTAGGTTGGTGTCTGGTGAGACACACAAAAGTAACAAAGTTGCCAGGAACTAAGTAACTATCTGAGGAATGCCAAGGTCACATAAACAGAAAATGCAAAAACTGAACCACAACATCTCAGCTCTTGCGCTTATTCTTGACTACAGTCCTATCGTTTTTCTGCAGCTTTACAGCCTTTTTGTATTACCCTGAATGAAATATACTATCTCATGCTGGAAACCTGCTTGAGAAAATTGTAACGTGTGATTTAATTTCCAAGGTTAGTTTTTCTGATATTTTAGTAACAATAATATTGGTTCTATAATATAACAATAATAACAAAGTTCAAAGCAAAAAAAGGTATAGCTGTTCACTCGTTGTTTGAGATGTAGCTAACATTTCATTTCTTATAATAATTCATATGCTCCAAAAATGAAATGTATGTAACTTTCTCAGCATCTTAAGCAGATTAGTGGATAAATTGTATCACTTCTGTTTCAAAGAGGTGCAAATAAAACTGAAAAGACTACAAATGACTAAGTTTAGAATAGATCTTGCTAAGTCTAAATATCTGTGTCTGAACAGAACTTTGTTTAAATATCAGAGCAATTTGTAGGCCATTTGTGAAGGAAGAGCAGCAGTTGGGTCTCTCAGTTTATCTTATCAATTTGTTGTTTCTGCAGCTAGTTTCAAAGTTCTTAAATACAATAAATATGCAGTGAATAGAGCTGATCCATATTTCTAAATATGTACACATTAAAAAATCCCAATATTTGAAAACCAGAAAAAGGCTGACTAGTTTTAATCTATTATGTTAATAGTTTAATGAACAATAAAAAATGTGGCAAACATATACTTTGACTTATGACAAGCCACACAGACAGTGTGAAAATCTAGGGCAGATTCATTTCCTCAAGGTCACTTCCACAGTTTAGATGATATTATTCCATCTTCACTTAAACACAGACTCATATAGTTATTCTTGTGGACTGATGATATTAAAAATAATCAGGCTAATATCAGCTACTGGAAAATGGTTATTTTAAAGGTTTTTGTAACCATAAATCTGAGCTGGAAGACAATCTTATCATATTTACTATGAATGACCTTCTTGCATTGCCAAATGTGTCTTGAGATACAAAAGGCCCTAACGTCTTTCAGAGGATACAGCAAAATTTTTGCAACTTCATTTTGTGATTAATTTATAAAGTGAAATTTCATATTCATCTACTGAAAAGAATTACCTACCTAATATTATATTTCATGATAGTAACAGAAAATATCAAGGGAAGAGGAAATTACCAGATAATAAATTCACTGCAGTTTTCAAGCCTGTCAGCATGTTTTCAAAACTCAAGTGTATTAACAACCTGATAGCCTTCTATGAGAGTATAACTGGCTGGCTAGATGATAGGAGAACAGTGTAAGTCATCTACCTTGACTTCAGCAAGGCTTTTGACACTGTCTCCCATAAAAGCCTCAACAGAAAGCTCAAGCAGTGTAGCCTGGATGAGTGGACAGTGAGGTGGATCAAGAACTGGCTGCATGACAGAGACCAGAGGGTGGTGATCAATGGCACAGAATCGAGTTGGAGGCCTGTGGCCAGTGGAGTTCCACAGGGATTGGTTCTGGGGAAAGTCTTGTTCAACATCTTCATCTGTGACCTGGATGCAGGGAAAGAGTATACCCTCCATAAGTTGGCTGTTGACACCAAACTGGGAGGACTGGCTAATACCTCAGAAGGCTGTGCAGGATCATGACTGGCTTGAGAGTTGGGCAGAGAGGAAGCTCATGAGGTTCAACAAGGACAAGTGCAGAGTCCTGCTTCTTGAAAGGAACAACCCCATGCACCAGTACAAGCTGGGGGTCGACCTGCTGGAGAGAATCTCTACAGAGAGAGACCTGGGAGTCCTGATTCATAATAAACTAACCATGAGCCAGCAATGTCCCTTCATGGCCAAGAAGGCCAATGGTATCCTGAAATGCATCAAGAAGAGTGTGGCCAGCAGGTCAAGGGAGGTTCTTCTCTCCCTCTCCTCTGCCCTAGTGAGGCCTCATTTAAAGTCCTATGTCCAGTTCTGGGCTCCTCAGCTCAAGAGGGACAGAGAACTTCTGGAGAGAGTCCAGCATAGGGCCACCAAGATGATCAGGCGACTGGAATATCTTCCTTCTGAGGAAAGGCTGCTGAATCTAGGACTCTTCAACCTGGAGGAGACTGAGGGGGAATCTCGTTTACACTTAGTATGTCAAGAGGATGGGGAAACACTTTTTCTTATGTAGTGTCCAGTGACAGGACTAGAGGTCATGGACAAAAGCTGGAACACAAAAAGTTCCACTTAGTCTTAAGGAAATCTTCTTTACTGTGAGGGTGCTGGAGCTCTGGCACAGGCTGCCCAGGGAGGGTGTGGAGTAATCTTCTCTGGAGATTTTCAAAACCTGCCTGGACATGTTCCTGTGTGACCTGATCTAGGTGAACCTGCTTCTGCAGAGAGGGTGGACTAGATAATCTTTAGAGATCTCTTCCAACTCCTACCATTCTATGATTCCATGAACAAGCCATAGAAGAATACTGTGTCTTCCGAATTACATTAGGAATATGCAATCTCTTTTAGATTTTTTCAAGATTTTTTTTTTAATATAATGAACAGAGAGCTATATGCTGTAGATAAACTAGAAACTTAAGAACTTTTTTTGGAATCTGATAAATTATGCTATTTTATTTCTAAGAATGAGTAAAATAGGGTATAGGCTTGTCTGAGAGTGGTAATATCAAATAAGACATACATAGGAAAATTTGCAGGAAAAAGAAAATTCAGCTGTGCATAAACTGCTAATTAGTTGGTTTTGTGGGTGGCAAAATGAGGCTTACAAAGGGGGCAAATCTTCTACTGTTTACAAGACTAGAATCTTTCAAATATTTTAAGTTGCTGTGGTTAAAATTCCTTTTTCTAAGCATCCATTGGCATGCTTACTGTTCTGAAAGGAAGCTAGGCTTAGCTGGAAATCTTAGACAGATCTGTGATCAGATGACACTGAGTCATTAAGTTACAATCCAGAAAGGTTATGACCAAAAAGGGTGTTAGTATACTTACCTGAATCACATCTGTGTGCTAACTGGGTTTAGAAACATATGGGTGCTTTTGCAAATAATTAGGAATGACACTGAGCCAAGCTCAGCAAAAGCCTTAATAAAAAGTGAAGCAATAAAGTTCTTTAAGTTTTCTAAAAAGGCAAAACCAAAAGTTTGTGGTTTTCAACAGCCTTATTTACTTAGCAAGCCTGTATTTAGCACGTAGTAAGCAGACTTTGAAGCAGGAAAAAGAACTCAGGTTTAGTTGCCCCTAAATGAGCACTTTAATTATTGGCCTCTTTTTCTCAGTAAATCTTTGCTTCTTTTCTTCTTCAACAGTGGCAGACTTCAGGTGCAACAGTGTGAGTCTTGTGCTGCATCCTTGGATTTAAATGGAAAAAAAAAAATCAGGACTGTTACATCAAGACGATGATGTGCATGTATGCTGGCGGAGTATGAAAACACTTTTTTGTTTCATTTTGTGTAACAAAAAGCTATTTTCTGCTGAGTGACAGCAATGCACAGATGTGGGCGAGTTCCTAGAAGTGGGGATGCTACATGTATCACTGAAAGCTTATTTATTATTTAAAGATAAGTGATCGCTCAACAGCCGTGTCACTGCTTAAGGCAATACTGCTTCCTCGCACCTGGAGCGCCCGCCCTGAGCGTGGCTCTGTTCGGTGCCAGAGGTGACACAGGGAAGCCCTCTGCCCACTGGCCAGGCTGCCGGCTGCTTCCGAGGCAGGGAGGGAGGGAGGGAGCTCCACCAGCACCCCAGCCCGAGGCGGGGGAAGACGGAAGCCTGTGAAACGATGCGCTAGGGCAGCAAGCATTCCCACGGCCGAAGCCTGCGGCTGCAAGCCGCCTTTCTCCTGACTCTACGAGAAAAATGCTGCCCGGTGAGCACGCCCTGAGCATCCGCCCCGGCCCGGCGGCCCACGCGCGGCGCGGCGCGGCGCTCCCCTCCCCTCCTCGCCCGCGCCCAGGTGCGGCCGCGTCCTGCGCCGGGCAAGCGCCAGCGAGCGAGCGAGCGGAGGGAGGGAGGGAGCTGCGTGCTGCGGGCGCGGCTTGCCGGGGAGCAGCGCGGGGGTGGGGTGCAGTGTGGTGGCAGGAAGGAAGGAGAAAAAGAGAAAGAAAGCGTGAAAGCGAGCGATCGGAGAAATGGAGGGAGAAAAGAAAGCTGAGGCAGTCTAAAGACCTACTGTTCCGTCTCCCTGCTCCTCTCTCTCTTTTACGCCGCTGCGTTTTGACGGAGGTAAGCCAAGTCTCGGCGGCGTGCGGAGTTTGCGAGGTAGAGGGCAAGGACTAAACCTCCTGCTGTCCTGTGCGCGGCGGCCTGCGCGGGCAGCTCCCCGGGCCCGGCCGCTGCTGGGATGCTGAAGGTCCCCGTCCCAGTCCTGGTCCTGGTCTCAGCCCTGAAAAAACGCACTGCTGGAGAACAACTTTAAAGTTACCGACGAGTTCAGGGGCGAGGCTGAGTGCTTCGGTACAGGGTATGTTTCGGATGAGCGCCAGATTCCAAAGTTGAAGTCTGACAAGAAGTAGCTCATAGGCAAGTAGAAAATAAGGCATATATTTTTTTTTTTCCCTCTGTAGCTTTCTTTTTAGCTTACACTAGTGTTCATGTAAATGTCGTACTAAGTAACAGTGCTTTATTATTGTATAGTTAGGCTATGGCTTGTTTTTCTCAAGTTGGATACAAACTTCTTGTTAGCCGACAATATATTTCTGAAAATTTTATCAGAACATCTGTGAAGTTTATTCTGAGAAAGTCAAAGAGCAACTAGGGTGGCCTAGATAGACAAAATGAATGGTACAGTACCCAAGTGTTGCCACAGCAACTTGCTAAAGTGTTCTGAGCCAATTCCACCTTTAGCTTGCTTATTCATGCCATGCAGTTCCTTACTCCAGAGACTCTGCAAGTTGTTCCACTGGAATTTCTTGCAGTATGAGGTTTGACTCTGAGGTAACGAAAGTAACTGAACTCTTTACTAGAAATGAAGTGTATTGAAATAAAACATTGTGAGAGAAGATCTGATTAAAAGTATTTAATTATTATCCACTACGTTGAACTACACTTAGTAACTTCTTTATATTTGAAAGGGGAAACAGTTCTATTGGAATTGGTGCAATCAGTTGTCTTGCTCTGAGTTGACCTAAATATTAGTTCATTGAGTAACTGCTTTGAAAAGGTCATGTGAGAGGTTTTTTTTTTCTTTTTTTCTTCTTTTTTTTCCTTGTTTTGAGCATACAGTCATTATGCTGATTGCATTATCTAGATTTTATTGAAAGCTCTTTAATGATGTTCCACGTTTTCTAGGCCTCTTAATCTTGTCAGTTTGTATGCAGTTAAGTACAATGGGAAGATGAAATTCACCCCTGGCAGATTTCATTGTGCTGGATGGTAGGTCCTGTCATAGGTGGTGGGTTTTTTGTGTTTTTGTTGTTGTTGTGGGCTTTTTACTGGTTTGTTTGGATCTTCATCTAGTATGTGGTTTAGCAGAAGTTGGTAACATGCCTAAACTTGTTTGTATTTGTTGAACTGAATGCTTAAAGTGTGATTATCTTTCTGTACACTTCTAAAAGTTTGACACTTTCTTTAGTGATGTTAAAAAGGGGAAAAAAAAAAGAGTCTCACTGGAGTATTTTTGTATTTAGTTATATCCTACTGTTCACACACTTCAGTATTAAAAGTTGAATTGCATGATTGTGTCAACATAGATTTGTCTGTCTTCCAATCAGTGTTGTTCTGAAGACTTTTCAATTTGAATAATCATACAATGGAAGAATCATAGAATCAGCTGATGGGGCTTTTCAGAATGTTAGGTGCAAGTACTTGCTCTCAATGTGAGAAAGTGTCCTGGAAGTTATGTATGCTTTTTCCATGGCAGTGTTATCATTTTTCTTGGATGCTGTTCAGCTGTCACTTTTAGTAAAACAAAAAGAAGTGTTATGCCACTCTGAGCTGTTGCACCTCCTTGTCTAAGCCCTTTCCATAAAGTGGGAAAAGGAAGAACATGAAAATCGGTTTGAAAGGAAGTGTGAAAAACATCATCTTCTATGAAAGCAAGTTGTATGATCCCATATAAGACTTGGGTTGTGCAACACAAATGGCAATTCATGCCCTGGCAAAATGTATTTTCTTGGAAGAAAAGCCTACATGGTTTCCTTTGTATTGTTTTTTTCATGTAGCAATTTAGTTGTTTTACCCTTATTTCTATTAAATGGAATGGTTAAATGTCTTCCAAGAAGCTTGATTTTTGTATAACCGCTATAACATTTTCCCATTTTTAGAAACTATATTGAATGGTGACTTTTGTCTTGGTCCTGTATTGGAGAATGTGAAAGTATAAAAAAAATCAGTTTTATTTAATCGAGAGCCAATTTCCCTCTTTTTATTTTTGCCTTTTCTTTTCTTGTATTTATTTCTATCAAGTACTGTAAGGAAAAATCTATTTGCCTTGTAACTGTGAGGGGGAAAAAAAAAGAAAAAAAATCATTTATGGTGTGTGTGCAACCACGTACACTAATGTTGAAGACTGTCATTTACTTAAACTCCTTGTAGTACTACAAATATGGATGTGAAAGTGAATGTATGCATAAAAATGTGAAACTATCATACATACTTGCTACATATCTAATGCAGTAGAAACATTCTTTAAGGTTAGTTATGATTTATTCTATGATTAAAGCTATGGAGGAGGTAAAATTGTTTTAAAAACTGATATTAATTACATTGAAATAGATTAATATTTGGGATATAATGGTCCTTGAGTTCTGCTCTTCTGTATATTTCCTGAGCTGAAACCTTTAGTAAGGACAAAACATTCTAATAAAACATTCAGTAATATCTTCTAGCCTGTGATACAAACGTTCACCAGTGTGTGAATTTGTTTAGCTGCTTGTTACTTGACTCTTGGCTCCTCATCCAAGTAGTCAAACCAAAACACGTATCAGTATAGCCCTTTACTCAGAACCATAAATTATGTGTGACTATGAACTTGCTGATATCTAACCAGATGGATGGCTAGGCCACATCTATAGAACGTCTTGATGAACCTTGAACTTCTGCTGAGGATTACTACAGTAACAGAAAATAGTTTAGGCGTCAGCTTCTAGCCGTGCTGGCATTTTGTATTCAAAATGTCATCTCGGTGAGCAGTTTCTTCTCAGCCTGCTTGTTTTGTTTATAGAATACTCTGCAAAAAGTAATGGTTCTTGCAAATCTGGAAGCATTTTTTCCCCTGTATTTGGTAATCCTCTGCATTGTTATGTGGTTTAAACAAAGATGGGTTAGGATCCAAATGACTGATAATACATGGCTATTTGAGTTCCTGAAGTAACAACACTGGAGGTGTTTCAGAATAAGGTATGGGCAAAGCTATTGCATGTAGAAAAAACAATATTTAGATTAAAAAAAGTGTGTGCATGGAGAAATAAACATATCTTTATGAAATATATTCATTTATAAATATATAACTAAAAGCTTCTTTCTTAAGCTACTGCTGAAGGTAGAGATTAAGGAAATGATACTGTCTGAAAATAAGCACTAACACCTCAGGGGAATAAATACCCCAACACCACCTCGAAACCCAGAACTGCCAAGGACGGTGGAAATGCTGAGATAACTGATTACAACTCCAACTTTAAAACAGTTAGACTGATATGCTCAACGCTGTAGGTCTGTTCTATACTCAAACATATGGTTTAATATTTTTTTTGATTGATCGAGTTTTTCTTGGGTGAAGGCTGTTGTTTGTTTGTTGGTGTTTTGTTTTTTTATTTCTTTGCTTTTTTTTATATTGGATACATGAAAGAATATTTACAGGCACATACTGCCTGCCTGTCTGATACTTTTTGCCCACTTCAGTAATGTCTGAACTAATTATTTCTCATTCATTATTCCGAATATATATTAAACTTCATAAGAGACTATGTACTTCATAGAATGGGAGGGGTTGGAATGGACCTTTAGAGCTCATCTAGTCCAACCCCCATAGGTGTATTTTTCAAGGTTTAGGGATGGGTGGTGGCCATACTGGTCAATTTTATTTTTGTGGGTGGAGGCTTATGTGAAAAGCTTGAGGAAATGCTGATATCTGGAATTTTTAAGGAATGACAAGTGTTTAGATAAGTACCCAGGTCGGGAAAGGACAAAGTTAAAAAGCTGATTGCTAATCAGTTTAGCTCAATCCAAGACTCTTTCAATTTGAATGTCTTGGGAATATTTTAGTACAAAAGCTCATCTCTCTTGAGAGGTTGATATCTGATTGGCCTATAGAGTTCTTTTTTAATAGTTTTAATACTACTTTAATAATAGTTTAATAGTAATAGTTTTAATAGTATGAATTTCATATTCAGTATACTAAGTCCCCTCTCAGACTTCTGTACAGTGATAAAAATTGATAAAAATATTGCCCCAAAAAGGAAATTAAACAGATTAGCAAAAATCAAAAGACTTATTTAAAAAATGGAATATTTCTAATGTGTGCTGTGTTCATGTTTACATCTTCCAGAAAAGTGTAGGTTCATCTTTTTTTTCATATTATTATGTCACATTTCGTATTGACATCATATATATATATATATATATATGTATATATATATGTATATATAAATAAAATCTTTTCCCCCCGGTTTTTGATTACCACTTTTTGAACATGTGGGATTATTAAATATATTTACAAAATGTTGCAAGAAAAAACTTCTAGTGATTAAGTTATTTATTTATTTAATATTCATAAAGTACAATCACTAATTGGTAACAGTCGTGCTATGTTCAGTACATGATTTTAAATTTATATTTGTTTGTATGTTGGGGAATTGGGAGGGTCATAAAGATTTATAACTGCTTTTCTGAGTAATAGCTTTGTTATTCAAAAGACATTGAGGAATTCTTAAGAGTATTTTATCCTGTATCGAAGGAATTGATACAGTACAAAAGGAGACAGCCTTTCAGGCTTCAATTCTAGATCTCTTTTTGTCAGGAATTATTTTAAAGAAAAGAGTATCAATACTTATTACCATAGATATATCTTAGGCATATGGTATCTTTTCTTATTGCTACTTAAGATTCTCTATTCATTTTTTTTTTCAGGCTGCTTAAGGCCAGTACCTGCATACCAGGACAGCTGCTACAGTCAGCTAGTCTCCCTAAGGCCAAATTACTCTTTGTACAGGAATAGAAAGGTGAAAAAAACTGTTGACTGGTGTTGATCTTAACCTTCTTTAAAGAGACTGTGATTTCAGTTTGTCTCAAACACATTCAGAATGGTAGTTTCTCCTTCTGCTTTAGATTTTGTAAATTGTGAATTTGCATATGGCCCTGAAAGAAGAAAGAGCTGAAATAAGTGGAATCAGAGTGTGCAAGAGCTCAGTTGAAAAATACCGTATGGAAAAATTGTTCTGGGCACTACACTTGAGATACTAAATGCCCCTAGTGTGGGGGCCAGAAGTTGCTTACGGGGATACACCTCTGCTACTGTTTGTGGCCAAGGGAAGGCTTCTTTCTTGACAGAGTTGAAAAGCTAGTAGTTACCTGTTTTGCCTCGTGACAGGTCTTGGGAAGACCTGATCTGTGAGACATATTTCATCACCTACATAGCTTCCTGACGGTATTTTTCAAAACAGTTAAGGCACTTCCCTTCTCTCCCTGTGCCGTCCTGCCTTCCCCAAACATGCTCAGAAGGGATTCCACCTTTGTGAACTACTTCATTGGTTATGGCATTTGTTCACTGGATTCTCAGTTGGAGAGGGCTTGAACCTACAGTTCGTACAGAATAGGCTACCCAATAAATTCTGCTTTCTCTCATTGAAAGTGTTTCTGTGCTAAAAACAGTTTAAAGCTCAGAAAGGGTTAGAAGCTCTGCACTGTAGTTGATGCTAGTGTGGATATAGGAAAACTTAGGGTTTGATCTCTGTCTTGGATCACTTTCTCCCCCTTATATCCAGGTACTATGTAATAAGAGTGTGTGTGTTTAGATAGGTGGTAATCTCTTAACTGCTCATCTTAATGTTAACTACTAGGATTATACATTTTAAGACTGTTACTTGTGCTGAGTTTAGACTTTGATTTCACTGTTCTTTTTATATAGACCAAGATGAAAGGATGGAGAGGTTATGCTGTTTACCCTTGAATTTTTCATATATAGGTAATTAAAAAATATTGCTGTACAAATGACAGGGAGCCTTTTAGAATTTTGTGTAAGATGAATGTGAATTCAGCTGGAATTTTTTTTTTAAATGCTCTCCTTTTTTTCCATAGGTTTGCAGTCTTTAAGAAAAATTCAGTTTGAACTGAGGAAATTTGAAGTGTCTTGAAGAAACTGATATTCTCTGCTGGCTGGCTGACAGAACACTGAATTTAGAGAGCTTTCTTGCTAGTGAATATGCACATATCCTGACTAAGTTTCTACATGACTGTGTGGGGCAATATTCGTAATGAGGCTGCTATCATGTCATCCACAGGCAATTGCACTGATATTGAAGAATTCTTGGTCAACATTAACTTGGGACAATATCTTCCTAACTTTAAAGAATACGGCTATAACATTGTGACAGATTGTGTGGGAATAGATAACAATGTGCTTCAGCAAATTGGAGTGTTGCCTACAGGGCACCGCAGAAGGATTCTTAAGCAATTAGACACCACTCTTTCAAAAATGCAAGACAATTCTCTTTTCTGTAAAAATCTGAAATTCAAAGACTTGAAAGGTTTAGAAGAGAAATACTGTTCATCTTCAGATCAGGAGTCTCCAGTAAGCAATTCAAGTGCAGATGGGACTAGCTTGATACCTGCCACGTTGCCAGAACAACTTAATAAAGCTTACATTGGTGAAGAAACATTTGAACTTGCAGAGCAAAACTTACCGGAGGCAAATGATGATAGGTTTATAAATTTGGATTTTTCTACTTTATACCAGAATTCAGACAGCATACTAGAAGCTATCAATCTAAGTGGAAGTATGAAGATGAATACTCAGCCAGATACATCACTGCAAGAAGCTGCCGCATACCAAGCTGATGAGCACTTGGCTGGCTCTTTGACATTTCACAATCCTCCTTCATTTGCTCATTCATGTGAGACCAAATACAATGAAAACAAACATCTGATGTTTGCAGATGAGGACGATTTATCTGATAGTCAGACAAATTCACCATTCATTAAGTTTAAAGGAGAAATGATAGACAATGACTTGTATGATTCTTATAAACAAAACTGCATGAAAGTATTTCCAAGAACAAGCCGGTCTTTTATATTAAGGCATCGACCTGTACCTGAAATTCCTGAATCAAGTAAATTTCAAGCTTCATCAAGGTAAATGCTACTTTTTTTTTTCTAATGTAGAAAATATGGTTTTTATTTTCTCACAGTTTTTTATAACATTTTATTTTTTATATTTTTTCTATATGCTGTAAATGCACTGTATGTGATATGAATGTTGCCAAATTAAAGCAGATTAAGATTCAATGCAAGTTAGAAGCAGAAATGAAAGTATAAAGGGAAGTTTTAGAACAGTGTTTCCTTATAACCTTCCTGATCATCTCTACTTATTTTCAAAGAAAGCAATCTGTTGCTTTAGGTACAATCTTGTTGTTTAAAACAACTATGTCAGGCACATTTTAAACGTTACGCTGTTAAGATGAGGAAGAATGGAAATACGCAAATTTTACAAAAACAAGATTGAAAAACCACAGAAAAAGCTGTTGAATCTATTCCAGATAAAAATATTGCTAGTAATATTAATCAGACCTTAGCTCTAGTGTTTCTGATGAAATTCTAAACTGTCATAGGAAAAAGGTGACAAAAAATCAAGAGGGTTAAAAATGCACATCTAAGTAAAAAAAAAAATCTATTTTTGTGATGAGAGGATAATTATTGTAAAACAGAAGTGTTCAAGTTTTATCTTAGTAACTTTTAAGGTTGTATCTTGCAAGAGATACTGTATATCTAACTTAAAAGAAAGATCTACGAGGTTTTAAGCACATATTGATGTTGCTTTATCTAAAAACTGAAGCAAAAGTTAGAAAATCCTTCTTCGTTTTGTGCATTGTTTGGCATAGTCACCCTGTGAAACAAGGCAGGTTGTGTTTGATATAATTGCATGCATGGGCATAACAAAATGATTATATGAGAATCTTAATTCTTAGCCTTAAAGCACATAAATATTAATATGTAAATTTTTGTTTTAAATAAAAATAGGAGAAGATTATTTTACTGTGGATCTCAAGCAAGGACTGTATTTAAGAAGGCTTTTGGAGAAAATTTGAAACTGGTTGTCATTTCACTGTTAACTCAGATTTAATGCAACTGATTTTTCATATTAGTTCTCATTATAACAAAACCTTAGCTTTTAATGGTGTTTATATAAAAAGATATTTGAGGCATTTCAGCAGGAAAAAAAATGGAAAAGGAAAAGAAATTTTTAAAAGAAAGAGGTAAATGTCAGTAGTTTTCAGAGTTTATGGAGTCTTTGTAAGGTTGTATCTGTGCAGCATTGGTAAAGATAGTATTGGATGAAGTCCAATAAAGTTTATGATAAATTTTATAGGAGAGTTTGAATTTGTTACAAAATATTAATGTGATGTAGTTATGGATTTTTCTTCCTTCAAAAAGGTTGAATTCATAATTTGAATCCAAAAATTAGTGAGTAGCGCTTACTGTCTTGAATAAGCACTAATTGGTGTAGCTCGTCTTGCAAAATGATGATGAAATGTAGATGAAAAGGTCTGATACTACAGTTTTAAATCCAATAATGTCTTGATAAAAGTAATATTATTTGAATATTAAAGTAACAGGCACATAATGTGCAGTTGATTATAATGTTGTAGGCTGCATAAATGAAGAATAACTACTCACTGATTAATTTGTGATACTAATGAAGTGTTTCAAACAGAGACCAAAAATACATGCAAAGGCATATGCAAAGTTTTGTTGGTGTAGCTGTATCCAAACTATTAGGTTGCACCTTTTTTAGTCTTTTTTTTCTTTTTTTTTCTTTTTTTTTTTTTAAAACCACTGGCTATGCCTGGAAGGGAAGTGTCTGAGTATTTATCTTGTCTTTTTCATCTGCATATCTCATCAGTTGGAAACATCAATAGCAAGTTTATACATGTCTTAAATGCAGCGTTTTCCCAGCACTTATAAGTTTCTTTTAGATTATTGAAAGAAATCAATATTAAATGTTGTAAAAATGTTTGATTGAACAGATGGAGAGATAAAGATTCTTTGCAACAATTAAGAAATTTTTGTTTTCTTAAAAATGTCTCATCAATGAATTGTAAATCGCAAAAAAATTGCACTTACTGAAACTTAAAGATTAACTTCTTCCAATGAGGAGTTGCTTTCGTAGAGTGATTATCCCTGCTTCATATAATAAAGCTATTACTGCTGAGCTGAAATGTGAAATTCATCCTAAAAGATAACAGTAACTAGCTACAGATAGACTAATGTCTTTTGAAAAACAGTTATTCAGTAGAGAGAATATACGATATTTGTAAATGCTGTATTTGTATTCTTTTCACCTTTAAAGTAAGTCCTCCAAATTCTAGCCTATCAGTGATTGGTATGTGACAGGGTCGCTAGCTTCATTATCTACCATTTTGATTTGTGAGCTCCAGATTACATTCTTCATCTTTATGCTCCAGTTAGAACAATATGGAAATCCTGAAGGACAAGTAGCAGTTTGAGGAAGATCAAGGCTAAACCTGAACTTCAAAACAGAACTTAAGCTTCACAGAAACATTCTTGATAACCTTGCTGAGTACTTTTTTTAGAATAAAGTAGTTCTACAGATTTTTTTTTTTTTTTAAATGGAGGCTTGCAGCATATTTAACCTCAGGAAAGATTGTGTCTGTCTTTCAGAATTGCACAGACAAACATTCTGAACTGACTTTTATTGATAGATGCAGGTTTCATCCTTAGTACACTGTGTAGGCTTTTCCATAGAGACAGAGAAATCCTGCTGAAATCTGGGAAACCCAGCATTTCCTTCTAGTCATTCATAGATCTTAGTCATTTTTAAGGCAAGGAAATGCTTTTCTTGTGATCTCTTATGTGCCTACTGGCACAAAATGTTTATATGGTGGGTCTCCTTTGCCCCTTAGCAGTGCTATGACTGTGTCACTTTTTATTACTGATACTATACTTGCCTGTCTTGCAATTTTTTCGCTTTCCTGCCCTCACTTGTTACAGGCAAGAGCCAGGAGCACAAAACACGTTGTCAGCTGGTATGAAACGTTAGAATTTTAGAAAGTTGGAAATGTTTTGATTTTTCTTTTGAAGAAGGATGTGGCATCGCTGTAGTACTGAGGGATGCAGAATTAACAAAAAAAAAAAAAGAGAAAACATGACAATTACACAGTGTTCTTAATAGTGGGATTATTGTGCAGATTTTAGTAGTGATTTTGGTTCATCAGTATTGAAGTGACATATAGTTACACTAGATTCTTGTCAGCTACACTCTTCCTTCTTGTAACTTTACGAGCTGTCCAATACAGAATTAGTAAAGGTCACCTGAAAAGTAGTTAAAAGCATTGGAGTGGTTAAGGAGATTGCAAATAATATTCTAGAATTCAAATAATAATCCTCCAAAATGTCTTTCTTAGATGAATTCATCACCCTTTCAGAGACCTTGCATTCTGTATTTAGGTGAGAAGTCTTCAATATAGAATAAGTTTCCCCAGTCATGTTGTGGAACAGAACAAAGAGTTAAACACAGTGAATTGGAAGCTTCATGATCTGTCTTTCTGCGTTTGCTCTAAGTGACTTCTTCCTTACAGAGGCTTTTGTTAGACAAAATACTGAAACTAATACAATAGATGGAGCTAACCACCAATGTGCCTTTAGCACAAGATTAAACATGGTAAGTATAATGATGGTTTTAGAGGCATTGGATCATGCATGTCACTCTTAGGCAAAATAGCTACTGTTGCATGATCCAGAGCAGCAGTCTGTTCAAATAAAAAGCTTAAGCAGATATATAATATGGTAGACCCATTTGTTACATGGAGTGCTGTTGTTCAGTAGTGGAATTGCTCTGATTCTTTATTAAAAGGAATAAGAAGAAAGAGACCAAAAGATATTTGTGGAAAATGTGCTGCATTTTGGCAAAAAAACTTAAACTAAAAAAAATAGATAATTGTGCCTGGCCTGAGCAGACTATGTTTGTTGTCTGCAGCTGACAGATTCTATGGTTGAAACTTACTGCTTGGTGGGGATATTCTTCAGACTCATTTCTTACCATAAGTGGTCAAGATTGCTAATGAAGTTCCCAAGCGGATACTATTGTCTCTCTCTGCTTGGTTCTCTATATCAAATTTTTTAGGAGAGAGAAACTGTTACTTTCTCTTTTCCTATAGTCAAACATCACCGTTAATTTACCTCTGCAAGTAGTCTATGAACCCCAAAGCTCTAACACAGCATGTTAGAGTGCTTTTAACATTTTTGCATGATGGGAGGATTAGGTCCTGAGATAGAAAACATGTTTTGAATGAGTTTGAAAACAAAAGTTTCATTCATTTAAAATAGCAGATGAATGTCAGTAAAGACTTTGAAGCACTGACTGCTTCAACCGACCTGTGTCCATCACTTTATTTTCGAGGTGAAAGTACTATATTGCTTAAAACAGCTCCTCTCAGACCAGTGTGAAGCTCTCACCTTTCTAGTCTCTCAGACTTTAGCAAAAGCGATCACTGCCTCATCACACCCATTCATCCTGTTTATGCTTAAGGAAAGGGCGGTGGGGAAGACTCTGCAGCCTGAGCTGCATCCGGTACCTCTAAATATATTGAAATAGTGAGTCTAAATTGTCATACTTGTAACAAAGTGATAATTTAATTGAAATTATTACTAATTCTTTGTAAAATAGGCACATTTTATGATTGGCAAACTGCTTACGCTAGCCTTCCTTTAAAGAGCAAAATTAAGATGATCATTAGTCTGAAGAGGTATTACACTTGGAAATGGTTAAGGAAAGTCATAGATTAGGTAGATATAAGATTTTTTTTTTTTATTTGCCCCTAAAGAAGTCTTCAGTGTTTTTCTAGCTTTTTTTCCGGATATTCAATTAGTACAATAAATACCTAACTGTTATATTCTATTGAGCTTTGACAAATTCTTTTCATTTTATAGCTTGCACCCTGTGTTTTTGTTATACATAATCTTTCAAGCAGATGTTTCAGTTAAATTCATTTTATTTATTTTACATCTTGAGATAGTTTTTACTAGACATAAGTTAGAACTTTGATTTCTAAACATGAAAAAAAAGGTTTTATTTTTAGTTTCCTTATTAGTAGGTTTTCTTGGCATATGTTCATATATGTAGGTACATAATTAAAAAAGTAATGTACAGGCCTTGAAAAATACAAATCTCTTTAAGATGATTTGTTATTTTTCATTTCCTGGTTAATTTATCTTCACTCATAGCTGTGACCATTGCCCACTTTTAAATCCATCCACCTTGAAACTAAGCCAATGATTCGCTATTTTACATAAGGAGTAAAGCCATAATTTAAAAGCTCTTTGAGTCAAAGCTGTTTATCTGTATCTCTCTTCATTGGACAGTATGCCTAAAGTTCTGAATACAGTTAATCTTAAAATAATAATATTTCTCAGTATATCAAGTGGAGAAACAAAAATTAGGAATATCCATATTTTTGCTAAAACATGTTTACCTTTGGCTTTCAAAGAGGAAGGACTTGCAGACTTTCAGGATCTGTTATGACATTTACCAGTCACTGCATATTCTGTAAGGATGCACGAGGATCTATCACTGTTATTCCAAGCAGAGAAAATGAAATTCATAGAATCATAGAATGGCAGGGTTGGAAGGGCCCTTTAGAGATCATCTAGTCCAACCCATCTGCAGAAGCAGGTCAACCTAGATCAAGTGGCATAGGAACATGTCCAAGCGGGTCTTGAAGACCTCCAAGGAAGGAGACTCCACAACCCCTCTGGGCAGCCTGTGCCACTGCACCATCACCCTCACAGTGAAATAGTTTTTCCTTTCTTTAAGTGAAACTTTTTGTGTTCCAGCTTCATCCCATTACCCCTTGTCCTGTTGCTAGCTACCACAGAAAACATTGATGCTCCAATATCCTGACAGCCACCATTTAGATATTTGTAAATATTTATAAGATATGCCCTCAGTCTCCTCTTCTCCAGACTAAACAGCCCCAGTTCCCACAGCCTTTCCTCGGATGAAAGATGTTCCAGTCCCCTTATCATCTTGGTGGCTTTACACTGGACTCTCCAGAAGTTCTCCGACTCTTTTGAGCGGAGGAGCCCAGAACTAGACACAGGGCTCTAGATGAGGCCTCACCAGGGCAGAGGAGAGGGGAAGAAGAACCTCCCTTGACCTGCTGGCCGCACTCTTCCTGATGCATCTCAGGATGCCATTGGCCTTCTTGGCCACAAGGGCACATTGCTGGCTCATGGTTAGTTTATTATCAATCAGGACTCCTAGATCTTTCTCTGTGGAGCTGCTCTCGACCAGTTTGACCCCAAATACTAATTATCCATGTTAACAAGAGAAAAAAACCTGTAATTCAGACTTTTAGAGCAGTGCTGATGAGTTAGAAGTATACTGTTTTGGGCATATTTGTGCTTGTGTTGTCATTCTAAAGCTGCTGTCTTGGCCTATATTATTCCTATTATTAATATTATATCTTTAGTATTATGATGAGTGCCACTGTACATGAAATTGATGAAAAATTTAGGAGCCAGCACAACATCAATAATAAATTCTTTTTCTGTTGTATATGGGGATATGTTGTTATCTGTCTATAAAACATGCAGTGGTAGTTACAGACAGTTGCAATGGAACGTCATTTTTGTCTAGCACTGAAAATTTTCTGGGAAAAAATTCAAATGAGGAAATAAAAACTTCACAGCATTTTTGTTTTCAGTGGTTGAGAGCATTTTGCCTTGACTGCCATGCCCAGGCTCCCTTTAAGCTCCCTTTTAGCACATCCTTCTTTAAATATAGTCATAGTTAACTGGTGTGAATGATGGGAGAAGTGTGGGAGGTCTCTATAAATGTATCATAAGGTCAGTTCAAAACAAACCAAAAAGCCTCACAAACTCAACCTATATACTTGGGTCAGAGATGCATTCATTGTCATAAAAGGAGGAAAATACATTGTTTTATAACTTTTAATTTAAATCAGAATCTTAACTGTGACTTGAAATTTGACTATTTCTATATTTGTATAAAATTGTAGTAGTTAAACTGCATGTGTTTTTTTTTTTCTCTATTTGACATTTCACTTAATGCTTTTTATTTTGTGCTTTGTTTTTTTCAAGTTCCCTTCAGAAAAGAAGAAATGTGGATCTTGTAAATATTTCTTGCACTAGGAAGCAAATTCCACAAAACAGTGAGTTAAGCACACTAATATTTATATCTTGAATGTATATTCATCTTGAATTGATGAAAAAGAAATCTCAGACAAGAAGTTGTCTAAAATGAATCTCAACTTGGTAATTTTAAGAAATATTGGGTGTCTGGAAAGTCTTGAAAAAGGGACGTATATAATGGCAGAGCATTTATTCACTTCTGCGTTTTTACTTGGTTTGTGTTTATGAAGTAATAAATTGGAAATTAGAAAATCCAGTCTTTAAACCTCATTTATTTCAAGATACTTTTCCAAACTACAGTATTTTAATTTTCTAAGATTTGTTCCAGATTTTTAAAGCAATTAGCTTTTACTTGAAGGATATAAAGAGCATGTTCCTGACTAATGCTGCTTAATTTTTAAGTGCTCATAGCTCCAGGAAATAACAGGAAATTATTTGTATTAAATAGTTTAGTAGAAGAGTTTAGAAGTCTTGTGCAGTCAGTTGTAAACAAGTTCTTTCATATTCTTGAGGTCCGTCCTGTTTGAAGTTATGCATTTTAATTTCAAGCTAATATTTGGTGACAAAATGAAGATTGTTTTGTGAAGTGTTTATTTAAGTCAGAATAAAGGACACTTGGGAGCTATTACTTCTAAGAGTATGCAACAAACTGTGGGTTTTAAATTGATGCAGGGTAGAAAAGAAGAAAATGTCTGAATGCAAATTTTATCCAAATTATATAGGAATAGTAGTATCTGAGTAGGGAGTGTCTCAGGAGAAAAAAAAAAAAGGGTGTTTGAAGTTCAGTTAAAAATGGGAAGTTTTTTTCAGAAATTTTTCTGAGAAGAACACAGAAATCACAACTAGAAAAATCTGTATCCTGAGTTAATTTTAATAGTATGAGTGGAACATTGCACTTAATGACTATTTATTTTTTTATTTGCTTGCTTTAAGAAGCTGTCCTGGAAGAAAAGCCACACATCATCTCTCCATATGGTGAAGCCTTTGTTTCTGACAACCCTAAATATGCTAAAGTAAGTTGAGAAGTCTGGATATAAGTGGTCTATCTTCACTTTAATCTTCATGTTATATATTTTATACTGTAAATATGTGCAGACTTGTAACTTACACACTTTGCACTGTTCAGTAGTAATAGGAAACTATACTGTGTCTTGGTTGCTGTGATTGTGGTTTGATTTTTTTTTTTTTGTTAGTTTGTTTTTTTTAATACCCTGAGCTGCCATATCAAATGCAAACCAGTCAGTTACAGGCAATTGCAGTCTATCTAATGCCTTTCCTTTTACCCTCTTAAATACAGTGATATACTATAATACTTCTTGCCTAATTGAGGTTAAGTGGTGGACAACTATTAGAATTGACTAGTAAAGGTAAAAGTGGCTTTGTTTCCTTCTGAAAACCACAGATCAAGACTGAGCATCTCTACACAAGCTTGTCAATTTAGGTGATCTAATGGTCTCTCTGTTTTTGAAATTCCTGTGAAATGTGAAAGCTTTCATAACTTCTGATATTTTTTTCTTGCATCCCCTGAACTTGCTGTACACTCAAAGTACTTTATTGCAGGATAAAGTACTGCAATACTCAGTATTCTCACAAGTGAATATTTTTGTTGTGGTCAGTCATTCACGATGTCAATATCGATAGCATGTGGAGAGACTTCTGCATCATGTGGAGGTCTAGAAAGTAAATTAGCTTAGTGAGGTATCCAGCAAATGCTATGAATCCTAGCTTCTGTTTCTGTGTCTGCAAGATGCAGACCAGAAATTGTTGGTTTTGTGATTGACTGGGGAAAGTATAAGCGATCTCAAGCCATAGAGTTAGAGAAAACAGTAAATAGTTCATACGTTCTGTCCTGGTTTTCACTCCAATGTTTCACTTTTTAAACTGTTGTAAACTGTTTACAGAAATAAATGCTACTCAGAACAGATGCTTAGGATTATTTTTTTCATCAATTTTAGTTTAAGTATTAACAAATTCATCTTCTAATAGGAGTAGTTTTAGAAGCATAAAAATGATCTCTGTTTCTTTTGCTTTGGAAATATGCCTTCTTTGTTTTGTTGCTGTTGACTTCTTAAGGAGGTACACACAAATTCATGTCTTGATTCTCCTTCTAGTTCCTATTATTTGCACTCAAAAGTGACACTTGAGCTTTTGTTTTCTTTCCTTGTGTACAGTCTTCTGTGTGCCAGTTATTGTTGTCTTTGCCAATGTCTTTAAAAATTCAAAAGTCTGCTTCTTTATAAGTTCAATGGCATAAGCAGGTTTTCTAGAAAAAAAAAGAATATCCTAGGCATCATTTTATTTATTACCTTTCATTAAATGTTTGCACTTAAAAAAGCATACTCAGGAAGATTGTTAGTGATCTTATCTTGCAAAGGCACCAAATACAAAAATACCATGCTGTTAAACTGGATTAACTGCTTGAAATAAAATTGCTATTTCTGCTGGCTGTAGTATCATGATTAATGCAATATATAATAACATACTTTCCCTGATCTGAAGATTGGTATTTTAATTATCACTTTCATGTAAGTGAACAATTTTTTGAGCACTATTTATCACGTGCCTGTTGGAAACTTCGCAGTTAATTTTAGTTCCGTTAGAACTTAATTGCCGACAAAGGTCATGAAGAAGAACCATAAAACTAAGACCCTAAGGTACATTTCCCTTTCAGGTTTTTTTTTTTTTTTTCAATAGGTACCAAGTATCCTAGGAACAAATAAAATTCGAAGACACTGAAAAGATTTTTGGATTTTAGGACTAGTGACTGCTGCTTCATTTTAAAACATAACCTCATGTGAGAGTATGGTTCATCTATATACAAGAATATGTAGCAAATTCTTATACTGTCTGAAGTTTGTTCAAAAGGCTTTTAAGTTAGGTGTTACTCTTGTTACTATTTCGTTGGTGTAAAGAACAAAAGCTTCTATACCTCTCTATAAAGGGAGTGTCTGTTGAAATAAGTAATGAGTCACTACAGGCTGGAGGTGAGTGAGGGAGGCCAGGGAATTAACATTAGGGAAAAAAAAAAAAAAAAAAAACCACAAACCTTTGTCTTTCTTCCTAACCCAAGACAACTAGAAGCAGACACCTTAAAGGCAACCTGAAGAAGGAACATTTTTTTAAATACTGATTTAAAAAAACCCCACAAATAAAACTCCAGATGTTTCAGAGCTGTTTCATTGTTGCATCCAAGTGAAGAGTCAAGTGTATTAGAATTCCTTTACATAAAACCTCAATTCTAATGAGTTTGGGCCTCTAGAGCTAGTATTGGCTCTAGTATTGGCTTTATTTCTTACTGTAGACTGTTGGATTAAATTAAACGTGCACACTGAGTTCAGTAAACTATGTGAGCTCCTAAGCATTGTGATAATGTGGAATGCTGGCCAGATCATACTACTATGCTGCAAATCATACTACTTTAAAATAACAATGTTTAATATTTTAAAAGGAATTTATCTTTATGGATCTGTTGTAAAATTGTGTTGCTCAAACCACAATTGAAGGATCAATATGAAGAGAACTGTGTGACATTAGCCTTAATAAAAGACTGAGGTAGTATCGCTTAAGGCAGATGCCTCTCCTGAATAGCACTGAGTCTTTGTTTAATGTAGGCTCAGTTCTGATACTCTTCATGCAGTCCATTTTTTAGCATTCAGGTTTCCTGACTTGCTGTTGTGATCAGCAAGACTACTTGTTAGAAGAAGCTAAACCCCAAAATGTAACAGAATTGCTTCCTGATCAAAAGTAAATGGTATTTATAGAAGGCTGAAAGTAGGCAGTTCCATCTGTATGGGATCCAGAAGACAGGTTTCTTTAAGGGTAGGTGCTCTTTGTGCTTAAGAACAGTAACTTTTTTAGAGAGCGTTTCTGTGTCATAGACCTATATTTTTAAGCAATACTTCTCTCAATAAAAGCGTCTGCAGGAGAAAATGGTGCTGCTAACTTTGTGTAACCTATATATAATACGTCAGAGAGATGCAGGAGGTGGGAGATGAGTCTTATCCGAAGTCTGAGCATCTTGCAGAGTAATTCCATAAAAAACACTTTGGAAATGCTTGGGATTTGAGTGAAGTTTATGTCTTTCTGAGCAAGTAGAATTCCCTGCCCATACAACCTCTCTGAATTCACTTGCCCAAATGCGGAATACTTTGAAGTGGGCACAAGCAGGACACAAAACTGTTACTGTAGTGATTCCTGAAAGGCACGAAGATGTATTGTCACGTAACTAGTGGCTATGGTTTGTCGTCACATCCGGATAAGTAAAGGAAGATCAAAGATACTGGCCATTTTTACTTTGAAGATGCTTTCTGGATGATGATATTAGCTCTTGATTATTGTGTAGAAGTGGGACGCTGCCATTTTGCCTACTTTTGTGAGATTCCAGTCAATCCAAACATTTGACAAGCAGTGGACAAGTTACTTTTGAGTTTTCTATGTAGTTTGTGTGCAAGGTGTATACATGTGTTGGTTTTTAATTGTTTGGGTTTTTTTTTTTGTCAGATCCTTAGTGCTGCAATGTAGTTAATAGTGTAGCAGTGGTGGCGGTTGTTTTTTTTGGTGTGCGTTTTTTTTTTTNATACTTTTGAGTTTTCTATGTTGTTTGTGCAAGGGGTATACATGTGTTGGTTTTTAATTTTTTGGGTTTTTTTTTTTTTGTCAGATCCTTAGTGCTGCAATGTAGTTAATAGTGTAGCAGTGGTGGCGGTTGTTTTTTTTGGTGTGCGTTTTTTTTTTTTTTTTTTTAAATGACTGTGGCTGGCAGAAGGCAGCAGACTGTTCACCTAGGTTTATCCTAGCAGCAGCCTGTGATTTCCACAATTTTTGCTGCAGTGTACGCATACCCAGCTTTGGGTTGTGTGTTTTTTTTTTTTTTTAAGCATGCTTTTTCATGTTGGCAAGGTACAGTCCTCAAACACTAGATGAGTTACTGCTGCTTAGCAAACAAATGGCAACTGCTGTGAAAGCTGATCTACTTTTTTTTTTGTCTTCCACCCTTCAGCTTTGACTTACACATCAAAGCTTAAAGCAGTAAATTAAAATGCCTCCATCAGAAGGCACAAAGATGTTCATTTGTGGGATTTTTTTTCTTTCAAATGGAAGAAACATGAATATTGAGAAGCTTAGTAATGTATCATGATCAAGTTTAGAAAGTGTGAAAGGTAATGTTCTTCAACAGTATTAACCTTGACGTTTTGTACATCCCAAGCAGTTTATGATAAAGATTTCTAAACAAACATTAATAAGTGTACCTTTTAGGAACAAGAGCTTGGCAAGAAAATGTGAGATGTATTTGATATGGCTGTGTCAGTGCAGGAATTTGAATTTACGGTTATTTTACTTTTATTGTACTGTGAAGGCTGTACATTTAATTCAGAGAAGAATTATTAATATGAAAAATAGGCTAGCAGTGGCAAATCATGAAGGGTATATGTAATCAGCACAGACCACGTGGTTCTTGAGCTTAGAAAATTACAGGATAAAAGTAATATTCAGTTATGCCTCAAGAAAAATCAGAGCACCGATATTTGTACACACTGAATTTCTGTATCTGAATTGTTTTGGACTATGTTCAAATATTTTTTTTTCTGAGTATTATTATCTAAAATAAAAATATTAAAAATAACATTTCTTAGAATACTTTTAAAAACCTGATCTTTCACATGCATAATTGAAAATGAGGCAACAAATAGCTCTGCTAGTTAGGCTGTTGTTTACATGTGAATTATATCTACAGTAATTTAAACATCACTTACGACTTCAGTACAAATGTTAGTTACAACATGTTTCTTTTCTAGGAACTTCATGGAAGTGAATTCTTGACTTCTGAAAATAAATCAGATCTAGGAAAGAACGACGAGTGTTCTTCTTGCAAGAATCCGTGGTAATAAATAAGAGTTATAGAGAAATTCAAAACCTAAAGAGGAAAGAATTATTTAATGATAATACAAACAGATCTTACCTCTGAAGTCACAGCCATGACTGTATTTTTTTTCCTCCTATTTGAACCTTTACTCCATGCTGTAGGAGGTGTTGGCAGTATGGCTGTCTCAAGGCTGCCTAACCCAGGTTACAGAATCTTCTGTGTACAGAAGATCTCCCTCATTTTCCCAGTCAAAACAGGGAAGACAGAAGTTTTATTTTTCGATGTCTCCTTGCTAACCATGTCTGAGTACTCTCATATTCCATCTCCTCATTACAAAAAAAAAAACAAAAGAAAAAATGGAAAAACATTCAGTGTTCCTGTTACAAGCCAGCGGCAAGTGGTTTGAGGAAATGGGAGCTGCATGTGCTTCTTAAACTCTCCAGTCTGTACCTGGCTTCTATTGAGGTGGGAGGGAAGGGGAAGAGAGATGATAATGCAAGTCATCTAAAGTATTTAAATGAATGAAGCTAGTTTTTTGAGGAATGAGAATTCATTCTAAATTTCTGTTCAGGCTTCTGAAAGAACCAGAAAGTGTAACCATGCTACTAGACCTGTTGAATGAAGAAAGTGAGATTCAGTACAGTCATCCTTTTAAGACACATTGTGTTTGGCATGTCTATGGCTATCACAATGGTTAAAGAAGTTACATTTGTTATATATCATGCCAATATTTGTTTTAGTTGATGATTTTATGTATTTTTGTATTGTAGCAGTACGTTAAGGGTAAAATGTCCTTTTGCTTTCTAGTTCCTTTAATAACCAGGAAGAGAAGACAAAGGGATTTGCAAAAAATGAATCCCCATTTCAAGAAAACAAATCATTAGCACCAGAAGATTCTGAAAGTGAATCTGTATATTCTATTGTGGAGCAACGTTCTTTGCCTTTAAAGAAAAAAAATAAAGCCAAAACACACCCAGCATCTTGTAGTAAGATACAAAGTGGAGATTCAGATTGCTTGATCAGTGAAGAAATGCATTTTCAGCAATCTCTAGGAGATCAGACTTCGACTGGAAATGAATCAATAACACCATATGCTTGTTTTTATGGACCATCAGTAAAGAAGATTAAAGCAGGATGGCTGGATAAATTATCACCTCAAGGGTATGGTATTTGCAGTGATTATTGTATAATTGCCAGGATATACGTTTGCATGAGAGGTGTTAAATTTGTATTTGGTCACTGCTTACTATTTATGGCAGGAAAGAGAACTTTTTTCCTTGCAAGCATATAAGGCTTTTCTTAATTCTAAAGTTTTTTTGTGGCAATCTATTCAGGAGACATGCTCAGGAAAAAGTCTAGAATGGTTTGGGTGGGAAGGGACCTTAGAAATCATCTAGTTCCAACCCCACTGCTATAGGCAGGGCACCTTCCCCTAGAACAGGTTGCTCCAAGCCCCATCCAACCTGGCCTTGGATACTTCCAGGGAAGAAGCAGCCACAACCTCTCTGGGCAACCCATTCCAGTACTTGGGCACCCTAACAGTGAAAAACTTTTCCTTACATCTAATCTACATCTACCCTCTTCCAGTTTAAAGCCATTACCCCATTTCCTATCACTATATGTCCTTGTAAAAGTTTCCCTTCAGCTTTCTTGATGACCTCTTTAGGTACTTTAAGGCTGCTGTAAGGTCTCCACAGAGCCTTCTCTTCTGCATTCCGGACAATACCAACTCTTTCAACCTGTCTTCATAGGAGACCAGCCCTCTGGTCATCTTTGTGACCTTCTGGACTCACTCTAACAGCTCTGTGTCTTTCTTCTGTTGGAGGCCCCAGAGCTGAATGCAGTACTTACTGCAGGTGAAATCTCATGAGAGTGAAGCAGAGGGAGAGAATCACCTGTTTCAACCTACTGGCCACGCTTACTTTCATGCAGCCTGGGATGTGGTTGACTTTGTGGGCTGAATGGGCACATTGCCAGGTCATATTGAGCTTTTTGTCAACGAGCACCCTCAAAGTCTTCTGCACAGGGCTACTCTGAATCCATTCTCTGCCCAGGCTGCATTTGTGCTTGGGATTGCCTGACCCAGGTGCAGGACTTAGCACTTGGTGCAGGACCTTGAACTTGGTTGCAGCAGCATTTTTATTAAAAATGTTGATCACTACTCATGAACTGTAGCAGAAAAATACAGAATGAATTTGTACAATATTTCCAGTCTGAACATTGCAAGGTGAGAGTCTCTTCTCTGAGGTAACAAATGATAGTACAAGAGGAAATGGCCTCAAGGTGTGCCAGGGGGAGGGTTAGATTGGATATTAGGAAAACTTTCTTCACTGAAAGTGTTGTCAACAGGGGAGCAGGCTGTCCAGGGAATTGGTGGAATCACTTCCTTGGGGATATTTAAAAGATATGTAGATGAGGTACTTAATGACATGATTTAGTGGTGGACTTGGAAATGTTTGGTTAGGAAAATTCCCACTTTTTTTTTTTGCTGATTTTCTGTGAGCCACAAATTAAATGAAAATAAACTGATTCTGAAATCTTGCTTTAGCAATTTGGCCTTGGATGTATGAATTAATAACTAGTGTGAATGGAAATTCTTTTGGTTTCAGGATTGTGCATATCTGTTGAGCTTTCAGTTTAGAAATGTGTCTAGGGTGAATTGTCTTCTAGTTGAGTTTATTGATGTGTCTAAAGTTTGACACAAGTCTTGCTTTAAGATTTCAAATAATGAAGAGGAGAGAGTGGCACAATAGAAAGAGAACAAATTCTTTGCCACATTTGCAGGTAAAAAAATCCCCACAAACCCATATGTCTGTTTTCTGTTATTTTTTAGAAGTGTTTTATTTTAACCTGTTTTAAATTCCAGCTCTTTATAGGTTGTGTTTTACACTGAAGGGCACTCTATTATCAGGTCTTCCCTTCATAAATACTTGCAAAGTCTGATAGAATTCTTGCAACCTCATCTTTAATAAACTGAATAGACTGATGTTTTTTTTGTTTGTTTTAAATTGTAGTTTCCATTTGTTCTTGTGACTGGCTTCTAAAATTCCTTTGTCTATTGAAAGTGGAACAATTTAACCTCTAATCTTCATTAGTACTTAGCATCTGGAAATTGAAACTGTTAGTGCTGTGGTACAGCTACTTTACTGTGCTTCTACTCAAGCCTTAGTAGTTCTGCATTGTTTGTTCTTAGGACTGTATAACTACACTGAAAAGTGATATTAAACTGTTTGGTCTTTCTTTTCATGATTTGTGGCTATAATATTCATCACTAGTCCTCAACTAGGGCAGCAGTTGAATTTTGTTTTAGTTTAGTGATAAAAGTATTTGAATAAACTAGTTGAGAATCTAATCTGATTTTAGTCAACTCGAAGGAGCTGTATGTATAGAAATTTTCTCTTTTATGGTTGTTTTTGTTGTTCCTTTTAAAGAGTTCTGATTTAGCAAGTTTTAATTTCTTTGATTTTTGGCTTCATTTGTGTTGATACAGTGATACATTGATGAAGCTGAATAAAAAGAAGGAATAAATACGGATTTATAAGCCTATTTTAACATAAAACAAATCAATCTACTCAAACCTTTTTTTTTTTTTTGTCTAAATAATTTCAAAAGTTCACATATATGGGTTGTCATTCTTTACTTTTGCTAAAGAATCAAAGAATAATTATACACAAAGTCAAAAGACTTCTTCCCAGTGTAATATGAATTTGCAATGCTTTTGCAGTTTTTGATGTAGTGATTTTGTAAGTTTTGTTTTATTTCACTTTTTTTTTTTAAACAACACTTTAATCTGTTAACTCATACTAAAAAAACACAGTTTTTCATTCCAGTTGACTCATTTTGTGCTATTTGAAGGAACAGAATTGTGAACACTGTGAAGGCTTTAGAATGTTGTGTGAGAATGTACGATTTGAAAAAGATAATGAGTTAACCGCAAAATTAGTACTGGTGAGGACTAAGTAGAACAGTTGCAGCGATTAGCCTTGAGCCAGTGATATTTCTTGGATAAATTTGAAGGGGTTTTCTTCAAGCATAGTTTAATGTAAGCTACATTTTTTTTTGGTCCTTTTCTTACAATACTACTTCTCAAATTAAAGAAACAAATCAAAGAAAAAAGACACTCCACCCCCCCTTTTTTTAAGCTCTTAAAGCACTGTCATGTTTTATTTCAGTGCCCACCAACTGAATGTTTTTTTTGTGTTCTGTGTGCTTGTCTTCTCTTTCTTTTTGTAGAGATCTCTTTTACACCTGGAACACTCAGTCTCTTCAGGAGAATAAATATATGCCGTTTTCTTAAATGACTACAAATAGTGTATTTAAAGTACAGCTTCCATTTTGTTTAACTCATTATAAATTTGTAAAGCCGTTCTATTTACTCACATTGTACATGGTACTTAGGTTCAGATTTTCTTTGCTCCATCATCTTGAAGTTTATTAACATTTTAATGGAAAATAAATTTTACATTGTCCTTTCCAGATTATGAAAAATGATGATTTATTGTAGTCATAGAACACAAGTTAATTAAGCCAGAGCTGCTATTTGATTAAAGTTTTTGATAAACTATCACAGTCTACTAATCCTAAAACAGGGAACTTATTTAGCAGGAAAGGAAATAATATTGGGATAATAGATATTAGAGTGTGATCTTTTTCTTACTAAATTAACTTGTTTAATAGATTTTAGAATCGAGAGTTTTATAGATAATAACTAATAGGCTGTCAACATTTTTTATGAACATGGTGGGTTACTTCAGGTTCATGTAAATATATGTTTTTTTAGAAGGTACTTATAGAGCAGAAGTTAATGAAATAATAAAATGAGCTTCTCATTAATTATATCCCATTGGTAACACAGATTGGAAATGAAATGTTATGTTGTGAGTGGTTTGATGTGACTGCTATTTCTTCATTATCCAGGAAAGAGTGTTCAGGAGATGATGACTGGAGATACTGTAGCCTGTAAACAGAGCCCCAATAAAATAGTCAGCTCTTGTCCTTGTTAGTTTCAATCAAAATTACATTATTGAAAATTTGTTTTCCTCTGTCACTTCAGGTGTGATATAGAACACATGGGATAGAAATGGAGGGAAAGGAAACTGAATTGATTAAAAACATGAAGTCACTGATTTATAAAAGAAGTACAGTAGTACTTCACTTCTTGTTTCCATATATTTTTATTAGATTTGAAATCATCGTTCTCCTTTTGAAAAGAGCTGGTAGGGCTAAGATTTATTTTAATTTTCAAGTTGTTTAGACCCAACACAGGAAGCTAAATATCATTTGACCTTTCCATAATTTGTGCTTCAAACATTCTTAAAAGCTAGTGCTATCTTGTGTTTGTAATTGTATTAATTTTTTATTCACAGCAAACGTGTGTTTCAGAAGCGCTGGGTTAAGTTTGATGGAGACAGTATTTCCTATTACAATAATGAGAAGGTAAGTGACTTATTTTGGTCACATTTGGAACAAAATACACTGTGTAATACACTCGTTACCATAAAGAAATTCTGAAATAATTACAGATTAATATTAATCTTAAATTCAATTTCAATTGAAAATTACTAGGATGAGACATTATTAAAAATTTTAAGATGTCATTGAGAGCTTCGTTTATTGTTCATCCTGTTACAGAAAACCAGAGGACAGTACTCCCCACCTTATCAGGTAGATAGTGTCAGAACTTCGTATGCTTCTTGAGTTCAGCAAAACAGGATCATGCAAATCACTAGTGTTACTTTGTTACTTTGATGGTGGTCACGAAGTGTTTTGTCATAGGAACGCAGTATACTGGAGATTTTGAGAGAAATTAAATGGAAGGCATGGAAGTTCTTTTAAAAACCAAGCCCCTCATACACTTAAAACTGTCTCTTTCTTGTTTGTATTCCCAGTCACGTCATTGGACTAGGTTATGTCTTTTAAATCAGCATAGTACTGTGGTGTCAGAGACTGTCCTTCGTTTCTGTACTTCAACAAACTTACTGAAACATTTGCAGACTTGTAAGCTGTTTGATTAAAGTAGTTCACTTTCGATATGTGATACAAAAATGGATTTGTAAATCATAGTTTTCAACAAAACGTGTTCCTCTTCTGAAATGCAGATGTACAAAAGACTTATTTGACTTTTTGATACTACTCTTCAGCAATAGAAAAGATTTTTTTTGAGTACTGTCTTTAAACATGGTGTGCTTTTTTAAGATTTCTTTTTTTTCTTTCAATTTAGCCTGCTATGAAATTGTTTTTCTTTCACTCTCTGATTTCTCTTCATAGAAGAAATTAAGAACTTCTTAAAGTCAAAAGTGATAGATGATTTTCTAAAATGCATGCTTGGTGGAGATGAAGTTATATATGTGTCTGTTACTTGAAGGGCTAGAAAGCATTTCGTGTTGAATGTGTATTAAATTAGGAACAAATTCATTTTCAGGTAAAAGTTCCCAAGTGGTATGCTGGATGGTGGTAATCAATAAGAGTCCTATAGATGCTTTATAATGTGCACCCTCTTAACTCTTTTCTACACTTTTTTTCTGGAGTGTCCAGTGACAGGACTAAGGGTAATAAGCTGGGATACAAAAAGTTCCACTTAAATATGAGGAAAAACTTATTGCCTGTGAGGATGATGGAGCACTGGGACAGACTGCTCAGGGAAGTTGTGTAGTCTGCTTCTCTGGAGTTTTTCAATACTTTCCTGGATGCATTCCTGTGTAACCTGATCTAGGTGGACCAGATTTAGCAGAAGGATTGAATTAGATTATCTGTAGAGGTCCTTTCCAACTCCTACTATTCTATGTTTCTGTTGATTAACAACATGAAAGAAACTGGTTTTACTTAGTTTGATTCACTCAAGCTAGAAGGCATTTTGTAGCTGAAGAGAACAATAGAATAACATTTGGATTGCAGTGTCAAAAGATATTATCCCTTTGTGGAATGCATCCTAGGGCTTTGGAGAAGCAGAAAAGCAAAGTTAGTCATTAGGAAAGACTTGAAATATACAACACTAGGACTTGCTTTACATTGTCTGTAGCATAATTAGGGGAATAAATACAAATAGAAAATTTTATAGCTTGTATCTGCATAGGAGATTTTTTTTTTTTTTTTTTTTAAGATCACTGAAAAAGTTACTTGGAGTTCAATTACCCTGTTATAGTACTTGTTATACATTTATCTGTCATAGGAGATTCCAGAAATCTTCCCTTCTGCTCAGGGGAATATTTAGCATGTCACAGAATACATAGAAGACTACCAACTCTGCATTGCCTATTTAAAAGGTATCTCTGATAGGTTAGACTGTAAGGAGCTTGCAAAAGGCTTTATGTGAAGCCTCTTTGTCTCCCTTTTCCCAGAATCTGAGTACAAAACCTTTCTTCTGGGAATGAAATAGATGATATGTGGCCTGTATGTGTATACAGTTTGACAAAATTGGAGTGTCTGATTTGTTGACTTGGTGAGTCACATAAGCTAAGAATTTCATATTGTCTGAAAACTGCAAGGTCTGAAGCAAATTTTGGGAATTGAGGATTTGGTGAAACTCTTGGATTAGCTTGCAGATAGGAGGAAAATGTAGTTGGTTAGTAATAGTTCTCATTTCATGTTGGGATTGTGTTGAGTGAGTCACTGGGAAGGATGAGGTTTTCAGTACAATGGTCTCTGCTGCATCACTACTCCCACACCCAGAAGTTCATATTCCCTGCTAAATGTGTATCAGCATGTTTCTGCTGTTGCTTGTATGTTGTTACCTTGAAATTGTAAGCAGCTATTTTGCAAAGCCATCAACATCTGCATGTATCTCAGGAGCTTATTCTGGTAAAAGACAGGGAGAACTATACAGTTCTTTTCAAGGTAGCAGGTCTCTCCTCCTAGCTGCACAACAGGTGTGTATGTATATATTTAAATGGGGCAGTTGTGTTAACTTTAGATCTTTAGTGGCAAGTTCCATCTGTTCTAATGTGTGTTTGTCCAAGGACATTCCTACACAGGCAAGCATGCTATGAAGGAATTGTTATTCTTTTAATTTCACATAGCTATTAAAAGTAGTTCAAAAGCAAACCAATCCACAATTAGATATTTTTCTGATCATTACAAGCAGAGAAGAGTAGATTTAATGGGATGAAACTATTTATTTTACCCAGAAATATTAGCTATATTACATAGTTACATTTGTCATTCAAATTAGAAACTTGAGGAGAATGAGGTTCTTAAGAAGGGGAAGTGTGCTACTTTGCTAATGGAGAGTGAAACAAGTGGAAAATGGGGAGGGAAGATGCAGAGGGTGGTATCACTGAAAATGCATACTTAGCCCATCTAAACTCTTCCCATGATGATTTAAACTTTAGTTTTGTAAATATCTCTCTCACCTTAGACTATACGTGCATCAGCTTCTAATATCTTCTTTATATCTGAATATAAGAAAAAAAAAATAGTTTTCTACAAACTGAGGAACAGTTTTTGTTTGAATCTGTGATACTGCTTATTTCTTCTTTGTATGTGGCCCTAAGCAAGTTGATGTGGTCAGAGCAACATCCCGTGTGGTTTTGTCTTAACAGAACGTGGTTAAATAAAGTGAGAGCAAAGTGAAGAGGGGGAAGATAGGATGTGAGAATTCTTTTCAGCTACCCAATATGCACAGTTTTCGTTTCACGTTTCTTCCTACTTTTGGCAGAACTCTGGTGTTTTAACATCTACTTTAACCGAAAACTGCTGTTTATGTTGAAAGTTTTTCTTTAAAAACATCTCTAGCCTCCCTGACAAGTGTATTAGTGATTTAAGAAAAAGTCTTTCTTTTTCACATGGAGGACCTCAATATTTTGTTGTGTTTTGTTGCATGTGAGCATAAGAAGAAAAAAAAAATCATTGTGAAACAGATGAATCATTAACATACTTGAAATTGGACATATTTAATCTGTTATGGAAGGAAAGTGAAAGCAGTGCAAAATGTTTTGCAGGATCTTTTAGATTAACTCTGAGACACAACTGTCAAAGAGTGACTTTGCGTTGTATTTAAGGGTAAAAGTTTTCATCAAAGCAGTTGATAACAACCATTTGTCTTTACCCACTTGAAAATTGTTCTGAGAATTGTTTTCAGTAGTCGATGCTGTGCACCTCTCTGTAGCAGCAGAAATATCTGTGAGGTTCTTGGCTCTGTGTGTTTATTTTTATTTTCTATATTCTTAAATTGCTTAATTTCTAGTCTGGAGTATATAAAAGAGAGAAATTATATCTTGCTCATCCAGAGCTTTTCAACACTAGGCGTTGTTTCTTGCATGTGAAAGAGAAGGTATTACAGAAAAAAGTTGGAGAAATTATTATGGTTTAAAGTATACTTGGAAAAAATCCAAATGCCTTGGAGAACAAAGCTTTACTAAAGATGATTGTCTAAATAGCAAATCCAGCTCAGCCTAAAAGGGAAATGATTCTTTTATTTTTTTTTTTTTTTTAAGCAAATGGAAAAGCTTTGACTTCCATCAGTCTGAATAATTCTCTTACAGTACCAAATACAGCCAGCAGATGCCTGCAAACACCGTAATATATCTGAACACCTTTAGAAAAAACATGAGTGTTAAGTTTATTTTGCCATTGTGAAGGATCAGTAGTTAAAATAACATCCAGCGTTACTTAAAAATGTTGAATTGTCCCTTCTGAAACCACAGTGAAAATAGGGGTGCAATACTAAGGTCATTGAGTGACAAAGTGGTTCTTGTGTGTAATTATAGTAACATGTTCACTTCAGCTATATTTCGATATTTGTATTTATTTATTTGCTGAACTGCATTCACTGATATATATTGGTACCTAGAAGTGAAACAACATAAGAGGATGAATTTGGTGAAAATCAATACTATATTAAGTGCAGTAAACAGTAACAAAAAATGATCTTGTGTGTTCTTCCTGCTTAGCATTCATAGCAATTCCTTTAGTCCTTGTATAAAGTCTATTATAATAATTTATACATTAGGAGGAAAGTTATTGCAGTACAAATTCTTTGTAGGGAGTTAACTTTTAGGGGTATTGTTGCATCTGGTCATAAATCTTACTAGTATATCTGAATTGTCTTAATCAGAAAAACAATTGATCAAAACATAGTGGGAAGAGGAGCTGGAGTGTTAGCTCTGAAAACCAGCAGTTGTGCAGAAATGTTTCTCAAGTATTGCATGTCTGATTAAGTTTCCCCCCATCCCCATTGGGTTAAAAGACAAACTGCTTGGTGAAAGTATTCGTAGCAATTCTTTTTTTCCTGTCTTGCATTTTTGTTCAGTTCAATTGTCCCTGTTTCTGTTTGGAAATTAGCAAATTTGGGGCAGGTATGCTCTGACACCAAATGTTTTTGAAGGATCATTCCCCTTCCGCCTCTTATAGCAGAAAAATACATACCTGATACAAGCTAGATGGTTATTGTTTGTCATGACTTTGCATTGTTTTTTTTTTTTCAGAGTGATGACTCTCTTTGAGTTCAAAATTATGGATGAAATCAGTGAATTTAATTTACTTTTCTTATTGGCTAGCCACTGAAAGAGTAGAGAAAGAACAGAAAAATACTTCAAAATTTTCTGCCTGGAGAAGGCACAATTTTTTTCCTTGTCTGATTCTATCCTTCTAATATAATAATTATAATTTTAAAAATTATGATTGTGTGAGATAGATAGTAAATGCAACTTACTGTGGAATAAAACTGTAATAGTGTGATATATCACAATGTTAGTGTCATGAGACAATTTATGAAGTGTTGTTTCAAATATATGCATTCTATCTCACCAGGGGATTTTATTTTAGAAGGCAGTAGGTTTGCATAACAGACCAGAACAGTGAAGCTGGTGGTATGTAGGTAGTGAAGTGGTTTATTTATTGTTGCAGTTTTTTTTTAACTGTGTGCTGAACTTTCAGGAGCACAGCCTGTGTATGTGAATTTACTAAACATCATGGCAAGTAGTGTTACCTGAGAGACATTTAACATTCCATGAGACTTATTAACTGTTTGTATTGCATTTTTCTTACAGGAAGTGTTCTCAAAGGGAATAATACTGCTCTCTGCTGTAGCAACGGTAAGAGTTCATGGGGAGAATAAATTTGAAGTTGTCACATCCCAGAGGACTTTTGTCTTCCGTGTGGATAAAGAAGGTAAGCAGAACATGTGTAATTCCACATTACATGTGTAATTGCCACATTTTGGTAATTACCAAAAGCCATATTATGACTGATGATAAATTATGTTTGTGAAATAGAACTTCTTATCAGAAATATTTCTGGAATCCATCCATTTTGGATTTATAATGTGAAACTGTAGATAACTGTAAGCTTTGTAAGGACAACTGAAATCATTGGAGAATGACTTTTAAAAATATGAAAATGAGAATACTCTTTTCAAACATTTCTACCTCCTCCCCCATTCTTCCCAAAGATGTATTTTTCTGGATGTTCCTCAGGTCTTGCTAGGCACTCTTACAGCCTATGTGCTCTCAGCCATCCTCTCAGAGTCAGTACTAGATATAAAATTGACAAAGAGCAACAATGAAGTTGATGGCTTGAATCAAAGAAAATCTGGAGTTTTCTGTGTACCTTTATTTATTGCCTTATATGGTGTTTTCAGAAACTTGCTGATAGAGAATACAAATGTAAATTATAGCAGAGAAGTTAGTATGCCTTCTAATTTAATGTTCTATCAACCTGTAATATGTAGAATCCGTAAAGATAGGCAATATATATTTACAGCAGTTCATGCCAGACCCATTTTAGTTAAGGGTCTTTCCACATTTCCATTGTCAAATCCCACTTTTATAGGTTATAGCTTGGTTGTAAACAGTTGCTGCAGGCTGTAACAGGAGTGTGGCATCAGTGAACAAATCCTTTTGACGAGGTTTGACTCAAATAATTTCAAAAATTTTGATGTTAAAAAGTATATATATTTCATTGCCTTTCTCTTCCAAATGTAATTTTTTACTGTTATATAATTGGAACATAACCATCTTAGTGCAATACATTTTGTAGGGCTGTAATTTGCTTTATGGACTGTTACCTTTGAATACTATAAAAATGTTAACAGTTTACACTGACTTACTTATAAAATATATTCAGAGCAACTGGTTGTTACTCGTAAAATTGTGTTTTCATTTAATGTATAACCATGTTTGGTCATACTGGCCTTCTGTAAAGCAGTTCACTTAAAGTTAGCAATGTGTGTTATGTTGTACAAGTAATTTGGTCCTTACGGTATCCAAAGATGGATAATGTATTTGTAGTAAATGATGTAAATAATCCTGCATGCTTTCTGTTATATATACAAACTGTTACCCGATGCTATTTCTTGTGTAGATTTGAGGATGGGAATTCTGGGATAATTTAAAGGATACTTAACTTCTTTTCAAAAATTTTGAAATGAGGACTTTTACAGGCATTTCATCCTGTGGACCTCATTTATTAACTTTACTTTCTTTGTGCTGGGCTATCAAAATAAATAATCAAAGTAAATAATGCTGTTATTGTCTTCATTAACCTATGTCCCTTGGTACCAATGTTGGTCTGTAATCAGTGGATTATAGTGCATTTTTGTTTGATTTCAGTGCTCTGATATTTTTATGGTGCATAAAAAATACACAATTTCTGGATTAATTTGAGTATCCAGAGGTCCAAACTGCACGTACTGTGCTTTGGAAAGTTTAGGGGCACTGTGGACAAAATATAGGGGATAGCAATGAATTAGGGTATGATCTGCTCACATGCAGTGAAATGTTGTTACATTAGAGTGAAATGCCATTAAAAACTGCTTCTAGAGTGATTTGATGGCCTCAACTATACTGAAATGTTCCAGTGGTCTTTTCAAAGTACTTTAAAAAGCACGTGTTAAAAACAAAACGTCTGAGAGGAGCACTTGTATCACCTTCCCTGTGCTACGCTGTCAGGCTGCTGTTTTCCCCTTCAAACTATTTTCTGATGTTTAAATTCATGTATTTGTTCCTTCTTGTTGCACACGTGACATTTATGAAGTAGCCACATTACTGTTCTAGTGGGACTCTTTGCAGTGTTTGGCACTGATTGTGTTAATTTAGTATATGCTGTGGGTAGATATTTTCTTTCCTTTCTGCCTCCCCCCCGCCCCCACCCCTGATATATTTTATGACCTGAATCTTTCAGAGCAAAGATTTGAAATATTCATGATGTTCCAATCGCATGGGGCAAGTCTAATTCATTCAGAGTATTCAGCATTAAAGGATATTGATCTTAGTCTGTTGAAACGTCTGAACATAGTGAATGAGACTGAGTGGAACTTTATTACTTCACCTACTTGTGTTCATGTATTTGTAAGATGTTAAATTAATAATTCATGCAAAGATATTCAAACATGCATTTTCTTGATTACTCAGTACCCTTGACAATATCAAGCTTAACCACTACACCTTAATGGAACAGATTGTAAATTGCCAAATGTTTTTGCTTAAAAGCATGACCAAACATAGAATAGCAATGGCTTGCCTCTGCTGACAGATGATGTTTAGGCTCCCTGGTTTTTGCTAACTTAGCTTCTATAGTTCTCTACCCTTGATCTAAAAGGTGAACATGCCACCTGTGTACCACCTTAGTCTTCTAGCTACCTGAAATTAAGTGTCATGGGACTAGTAGTCATGATTTTAAGAATCTCAACCATCAATCTGTTTTACTTTCAATTTGTGTGTTGATTGCTGGAAATTAATTGAATGTCTGTCTTTGCTAACATCTCCACTGATACAGACTCTGATTTTTATTTACACCTTCACTTCAAGGTAGATGTTCTCTCTGATGTATAACTTTACCATCAACCAGCATAGCATAGTACGAAGAACAGGAAATCCAACGTGTAGAGGAGAATGAGGCTGCTGTTTAACTTTATGTTTTGTCTATTTTTTTTCTTTTCATATATAGAAGAAAGGAATGACTGGGTTAATACAATACTTAATGCCTTGAAATCACAATCTGATAATAACTCTCAGTCTCGAACTTCTGTCACCCCTGAGAAAAGTGGATATCTTGAGATGAAAGGATACAAAGCCAAAATC
Organism: Urocolius indicus; assembly: GCA_013401255.1. Classification (NCBI taxonomy): domain Eukaryota; kingdom Metazoa; phylum Chordata; class Aves; order Coliiformes; family Coliidae; genus Urocolius; species Urocolius indicus. Next base: position 189,545 of record WBNH01006465.1, read on the forward strand.
TTCATTCTACTTCAGGGGAATACTGTGTGGATCTGCAAAAATGAGCAGGTAAATTTTTCATATGCTTTTTGTGAATGAATGCTTATAAAGATGGTTTAACTAGTGAGTTGGAAATTGATGGCTCTTTGTGAACAGGGGCATTTCAATATAAATGCATATCTCTTTTTTTTTATTGCTGCAATTCTCAGAAGGCTTCAAAAAGCAGGCGAAGTATCATTATGTCTGTTGTACAATGGAAAAAATGAATATATAGTAAGGTGAGGTGAAAAGCCCCAAGTGTCACAACAAGTTAGTGGCAGGACTGGGATTAATTCACTCTTAAAATGTGTGCCATAAGCACTCTACTTAAATCATAAGGCTTATTTTTTTTTTTTTTGCACAGATTTTGCTACCCTAAAATACCATTCTCTGGAAAGTGTGCTATGCAGAAGTAGGTTGTGATATTTGCGTGCTACTTCAGCTAAATGTTCAGAACTGATGTTCCTTGTATTTTTAAGAACCTAGATTGGGCAGTTACTGTTGTGCACTGTAGTATTTTAAACAAATTCAGTTCTGAAAAACATGAAGTAGGCCTATCGTTTCAGCTCTCCAAATCTGTGGCTTCTTGTTTTGTTTCGGGCATGACTGTATTGTGATATAGAGTAATTGTGTAACTTGTCAGCATGCTGTGAATAGGGTTATAAATGGGGAAAATTGGGTTCAGTTAATGACTCTGTGGACTACTGAAAAAAAAAATCTGTTGCAGGACATGAAAAGGAAGGTATGATTTCTGTGTGTGGAAATCAGTGACCTACAAGTAGCTGGAAACTAGGAGGGCATTTAGGGGAGGTGTCGTTACGTGCTTCTCTCAGATTTGTGTAAAGGCAAATCCTGTTGCAAATATGGATAGTCTCTCAGTAAGACATTTTGGAATTGATGTCTTTTCCTCTCCTGTTATCCTCCTAAGTGTGAAATTATGTAGAAGGGCTTGAGGTACTGCATAATGTCCAATATTAGATCTTAGTATTCTTTCCCAAAGTATTTTACCAAAAGTGTATTGGCTACATGTCATTTGAATTTAAGTCTGCAGGATGTGTTTTGCTGAATGAGCACCATGGAGACAAACCAATCAATGTAGTTGAGCACAGCGCTCTTTAGCTGTGTTGAAATTCTTAGTCTCGATTATGGTAATGAATAGGCGACCTGCCAGTTAATTTGTTTAAGTATTACAGCTGGAGGTCTTGAAGGAGGAACAAAACCAAATGCAAATGCCATCCCACCTACTCCCAGAGACCCTATACTTTGCCGAGGTTCTCCTACATTGTTCCAGAGAAAGAGTGAAGTTGACCTACTTACTTGACAATCTGTGCCCGTGGGCTGACCAACACTGTGCATCAATGTTCAATGTTTCAATTCTGTTATGGGGATTCCAGGTATTTCATCAGTCAGAGTCCCTGGAATGCATTCTCATCAATGAGAATCCTCTTTGTGGATGTTCATAGTAATGAGCCACTTCTGCCTTTGGAGTCAATACTGTATTAATCTCATAGCCCTGAATACTTTTGAGTGCTCCCTTATGGATGTTCTGAGCCTCTTGATAACAGGACACATGTACTTCAATGAGGTATACAAATCTATGGAGAAATGTCTCTTCCATAGTAACAGGTCTTTTGAAACTAGCCATGTTGCTGTTGAGAGTTAAGTATTGGCATCCAATTTCTGCTTTCTTCCCTCTTTCTTACTCTACTTGCATATAACCATTGGGAGCATCTTTCTCTCCTCAAGTAATCCTTTGACATTTCCCTGTTGATATGGCGCACTCCCAGCTCTGACCACTAATCTGAGGCATTTTTTTCTGACTGTATGTTGATACAAAACTGTTACAGAGCCACTCACGGTTGAAGGTTTCTTGAATGCTCTGTTACGTGTTTCCAGGGAGCAGATTTTAATAAAGATAATCTAAGACTGCTCCCCACTTCTGTCCAATTTCCTTTCTTGCAGATTTTAAAAATTATTATTTTATGTGTCCACATGTGTGTTGGTTCTGTTGCTTGTACGGCTTTATGGTAAGTTGTATCAACTCTGCCCTTTCAGTGTCATTGATTTCAGATTTGCTTTAGCTGACCATGAAAACATACCCTTGTACAGCCTTTTTCCTAGATGTTTAATCTTTTTTACTACATGGATGCTCTGCAAAGATCACTGACTGCAGTGCAGCAGAAGGCAAACCCAAATCAAGCTCTGAAACAGAAGGGTTAGCCATTCTGCCAGCCTGTCAACTCATTCTGCATGTATGAATGTTACAAACAATGGTGCAAAAACAACTTCTTCCCAGATCTTATTTACTTAAAAATATCGGGCAGTCCTTAGAGATTCCTTTTTATAACCTCCCTTTGAACAATTTCTCTGCCTTTATGTGATTTCTGGATATTTGGGAATAAGAAGAAATAACTTCTGTCTTTTAAGCCTTCGTAGTCTGTAATTCTTCTCTCAGTAGCTCTTGAGTTTTATTTTTCAAGTTGAAAACCGACATATTTTTGCCACAGCACTGAAGAAAACCCCAGTGATACAACATGAATCCAGTAGAGGGCTCTGTTGTTCTAAAAATGTCAAGTTAGTGCTTTAGCCAGTAATTACCAGGCAACTATGTCCAGGGATGTCCTCAAATCCTGTTTATATTGGAATTCACATCCATACTAGAATGACTCCCAGAGAGAATTAGAGGGGTTTGTTATAACTGCAGTGCTAAAAGACACCTATTTAGTCTTCTTAAAGTGTTGAAATGAGACCAGATCAAGCTGATCCATTGATTTCTATTAAACTTGATAGAAGAGAGTCCACTGTAACTAAAAGATTTTTCTTCATTGTTAAAAGTGGAGAAGATACTGAGCCAGATGCCAAATCCTAACATAACCACCATGAACTCTGTGAAGTTCAGAACATCATGTCTTGAGCCCATTTCTAGTTTAAAAAGTGATTGGTTTAGCTTCAGCTTCTGGCAGTGATATAGTGCTAGTATGAAACCATCTATTTCTTTGACTCTCGATGTAGTGTGAATTTCTTAAACTTCCTTTCTGGAGCAAAAGGGAAAAATAGGTCATACAGAATCAATTTGTTCAACCTGCAACTTGCTGAAATTCTTATTTCTATTTCAAAATCATTTGTGCTTAAATAAAAACATGTCATCTGATCCTTCATGACAGCTCAAATATTGGCTTGAAATGTCAGTCTGCTGTGGTCATGCTAGTGATAACCTCTCCCTTATGACCATTGGAAGGGTTCTTCACAGATGCTTACCTCGCCTGTGAGGATATAGCCCGTTTGTTAGGGTGTATGTAAGTAAGATTCAATGATATCTGAAGTCAGGGAGGGTCTAGGTGTCACAGTGTTAGCACTAATAGTTGGCATTGATAAAGAGAATTCAGGATTCTGTTTGTTACCAGAATAGATCTATAGATGTAAATCTGAGATATTTGAGGAGACTTTGCCAAACATAGAGTGGGAAATGGTACGTATGGCTGTGTGCCATAATTATTTGTGACATTTTTTCCTCCATGCATGACTCCAAGTTAAAGCTTGAATAATGATGAGTATGGTCTGTTATGTACAAGCAATAGTATCCCTTTCTTATCAAAAACCTCTTGTTTCATTTTGGCTGAATGCTCTTATTGATTTCAGAGGGTTTTTTGTTTTGTTGAAGATGGGAGTGATTTGCTCTGTGACAGATGGAAATGTTTATTCATGTTGAGTGAACCAGTAAAAGAGTGCATAGTAATATTCATTTCTTCTCTAATGCTAATGGTGCATTTAAAACAAAACTGGACAACATCAAAAGATATATTACTGGAAATTATGTTAAAAAGGTAGAAGATGGCAAGAGTGTGCCGGAGAACTGATAATGGGATAGATGGAAGGACAGGTTAAAGGTAATGTTTGAGATTAGTGTTCTGTGCAGAAGCAATGTCAATGTCACTGGAGGGAGGTGGAAGGGATGTGTGCATGTTATCTATGTGTGCATAAGAACAGAGATGTGTTTTTCCCTCTGTTAAGAAACACAGACTTAAGGGGGAGTGCTTTGAGCAACATAATCTAATGAAAGATGTCCTTGTCCACACAGGAAGGTTAGACTAGATGATATTTAAAGGTCCCTTCCAACCCAAATTATTCTGTGGTTCTGAGAAATACAGTGCAATAGATGACATGGTTGGCATACAAGGCAGACTCGGTGGCTTTTTAGTATATAGTGATGGGAATTTATAATGGTCCTCTCCGAAGGCATTGTTCATTAGGAAATACTCTAGTTTTTCCCTAGAGAAAATGTATTCCTGATTAATAATCGTGAACATGACGGACGAAAAAGAGAAACATGTAAAAAAATTAAGTAAAGGATTTATTAAATATAGTAGAAAGTGTCTTAACAATGGAAGGTGAACAGAGAAGTTAAATGGAGCCTTGAAATAGTAATGATTGTTTGCATGCTAAAGCAGCATGAAGCCTTTTAAGTATATTTAGATTATTTATTGTATCATTGTGATAATATTTGTGATTACAAAATGAGACCATGGTGATGGCAACAGCGACATGAAGAAAAGAGCTGGGAAGAAGAGTTGAAAGTTGAGTAGAAAGCAAAATAGTTGCTTAAAGATCTTGAGATATAATGAGGAACCTTGAGCAAAGCAACTGATAGTTTTAGAAAGGAATCCAGGGAAAAAGGTAGGGGATTAAAAGCAACAAAAGAAAGTGGGAGAAAGAATGGGAAGATATTTCAGGTAGTTGATAGGTAGTGAGAAGAGAGAAACATCTGATATACACTGGAGTGGGGCAGTAGAAGGTAGAATTCTTCAGAATGAGAAAGCAAGAAACAAAGCCATCTCTGTCTTTATATTCTCCCTGTCTCCCCCTCCTTGCCCTCAAGAACACGTGTCCTTTTGGAGATTTTGTGGTGATAAGCTGTTACTTATAATAAAATGTGGGAAGCTTTCTAAAGAAAGAGTTCTCTACTTGATTGCTGGTGCAGAAAAAGAAACATTTGTCCTCTTATGATCTTGTTTGATTCATTCAGGCTTTACAATTTTACTTCAGAATGATGAAAATCTCTAGCAAGATATTAAAAAAAAACCCAAAAATAAGGCAACCCTGGAATATAAGACATATATTGGAGGGGGAGAGATTAGTATGAAGAAGTGTTTTAGGATCAAATATACTGGTATATTGGTAACTTGAAGTGGAAGCAAAAGATCCATCCTCTTTTAAGAACTGTTGTTTGCATCAAGCTGTAGCAAGGATGATAGATTAAGGTCATATTCCTAATTTTACAGCAGTTCCTTGGCAAGAAATTCATTTCCATCTTCCACACTTAAAACCATGGCAAAGATCAATTTGCTGTGCATGATAACAGAAACAACTAAACAAGAAATAAGTGGAGTTTTGTAAGAAAGCTTAAAAACTCTCTTTTTTGCTTGCTGTGCAAAACAAAGGATTATGGGAAATTATGTGGAGTAGAGAATAAGTTTGTTGTTATTCTGACTGTTACTTCTTCAGATTTAAACTATTTGCACCCCTACTCAAAAATTAAAAAAGGATTAAATATGAATTAAAATATGCTATTAAATTAAGGGGGTTGAATCAGCCAAGAAAAGTGTGTCAATGACCACCTTTACAGGCAAGATCTACATTATACATTCAAAATTAATTTTGTGGGATGGTGTTCTGGGTTGTTGAAGATATTAATAAAGAATATGGAGGAGGACATATGCAGGAAATAAAATAAGAAGTTAATGTTAAACTCTTCTATGTGTTGTTAAAATTTGCCTCTGAGGATTGTATTTTTTTGTTCGATTGTTCTTATGCTATTAAGATCTTTGTGATACGTAGGTACAACTAAAGCAATCATGAAACATGGTGGAAAGTCTAATGCTTCCACAGTGATCGGAAGCTTTGTGATTAACTTGATTTGGGCCAAAGGGTAGACAAGGAGGAAGGAAAATGACAAAGTTATGAGCTTCTCGGTAATGCTCTGTCAAGCTTTCTGGGTGACTAATATGTATATAGCCAGCTACCTTGATCTTTAATCGTGAAGAAAAGAAAAGATTTTTGAATAGTATGAAAAAAAAAAAGATTATGCAAAGTGTTGTAGCACATATGTAAACAGTTAAAGAAGTTTTATATGTACTTGTCATAAGGTTATAACAATGTTAACGTGGTATTGGGAAAATCTGTTTTCTTCTAAGACTACTAGAATTATCTGAGAGTGTTATCTGTCACTATACATGTTTCTTGCATTTATGAACTGCTAACTTGGCATCAAATCTCATGGCAAAATAATCTATTGGAGCAAAAGCCCTGCACATAGGAAGCACAGCATAGTTATGTGTACTTTCATTTATAATGGGATACCAGATCTGTATGTATGTATTTATTTTAAATCACATAAATGCATTATTTCTGCATTCAGTGAACGTGTAGATTCGGTATGTGAATGTTCATATATATATGTACATACATGCATAAATAATGGCATGTTTTCTTTTGTGTGTGTGTACACCAAGGATGTTTGAGATAACAATGAAAATAAAAAATAAAGTAATTTTTCAATAATAGTTAGTTCTCTCTTCTTTCAATACAGATCTCTTATTTCACTATACTGTGGAACTAAATGCAGCTAGAACATTGTTTTGCACTTAGCTGATTACTCTTTAATTGTAAACATATCAATTCTTATAGGAAGCATGCTGAAAGTACTCAGTAGCTTTGGTTTGTTTTTTCTGCTTTAAATACAGGGCCATGTAAAATATATTTTTCCTGTCTTACTTTTTTTCAATTGCCATCTTTTGGACACAAGCAACTTTATACATACCAGTGGCAACATCAATTACTTTTTTTTTCCTCAACTTGCTTCTTTTACTTGAAGTATTAGACTAATTAGTATAGCTGAAATATTTATATTTGTGTGAATTTAAAAAGCTGTTACAACAGTGAAGACCAAACCATTTCTGAGGCCATATAGACCACGTATCCTCACTAAAGTGTTCACCCCACAAACCTAAAGATAGGTTCAAATGTATGTTAAGATAGCGTATGTGAATTCCATTTCCTAATTAGTTAAATATACCATGATATACCATTGCAAATTTTAATTATTTAGCATATGTCTTTTGTTATCAACTTGCCATTTCTGAAATCTGTTGCAACTCAATTAACTAAATGCAGTTTATGATTTAATTAGCGTGGCAGTGCATAGAAAAATAATGTCATAGAAGGATGTTGGTTTCTTTGGTACATTGCCTGTATGATAAAGAGACAAGGTTTATGAATATCTTTCTGTGAAAGAGAGATGACACTATACTTGCATCCAGTCTGAAGTAGAAAAGCAGTGTACTTGAAGACTTTAGGATTTGCCTAATCTATGATGAGTATGATCAGATGAGCACTGGCTGTCATATTGTGATGATTAAAATGTTCTACTTGTTTGCAAAGCTAAATACAATGGATTATCATGCATCAACAGGAGACCAAAGAGTATGCCTTGTAACTGACATTGTAATGTCTAGAACCCCAGGCATATAAAGGCAGATGAGAGATCATAATGCATTTAGCTTGTGGAAGCTGAAGAAGCAGGAAAAGCACAATGTTCATAAAGAAAACTGGCTTTCTATTGTTACTTCATGATTCTTTTCAATATCAGATGGTTTCATTTCAGTCTCTGTTGGAATTCATGAGAATTCATTGGAATTTAAGATGCCCAGACTTTGTAGTTGTCCCTCCTTTTTTTTTTTCTTCATACTGTTTCACATCCCATCCTTTTTTGTTACAAACAATCCAACAGTAGGCACTTGCTCCAGAACCATTGTCTTCTGAACAGTGTGTACTGGGAATACAAAAAATATCTTTGCAGGCAGTGCAAAGACAGCAGGTTGGATTTGCCGTTGGACTATTAAGATAATTAGGCCATTTGAATTTTCATCAGTTATGCAAAGGGGATGGTTTAAAATAGGAATTATAAAGACGATCCTCAAAATACCGAGAACTTCTGTATCATTGTAGCTTAAATGCCATTTTAATATTTTGATTTTTAATTTAATATTTTAATTTTTAAACTGTTTCATTTGTGCTTGTTTCTTTATGTTGTTCGGAGCATTGTTCAGATAATAACATAGCATTATTCTCTTTACTCCACCATCTTATGTGTACAGGCTTTTTTTTCTAAATAAATGCACCATCCTTACTGCAAAAGGAAGTGAATTTATGATTTATAATGTAGTAAGAATGTGGAGAATACCCCAGTGTGCTTTCTCAGCAATAATTTCTGTACCTGGTTAATAAATTACTGGGCCAACAAATTTGAACTTAATCAACTCAAACTGAATTATTGCCTCATGAAACACTTCAATGCCATTTTTATTAAATTAAATGCTCCCTATTAAATATTTTGCATGCAAAATAATGTCTTGTTAGAGATGGCATGTTTTAAAACTCATTCATTTAGGAATTAGGATCTTTCAGACATTTATAGAAAACTTCCATCAAAAGTTATTTCCATCTCAGCATGTGGGTCAGAGACTTCCAGAGATCCACGAAAATGATTGATTGATATCTAACACTTTTCAAATCTTTCTTTTAAAATGTTGCATGCATTGAATCATAGCAAAAATCAAACTTTGTTAAGGTGGAATGTTGCTAAAACAATTGGCAGTGGACAGCTGGCAGACGATGTGAACAGACCTAGACAGTTGTTGAGAGGTAAAATATATTCAGCTTAATAATAAAGACGATTGAAAGCCCTGATTCGGGAAATAAAAGGTCAAAGTGATGTTGTTTGTATTTAAATTGATGCCTAATGGCATTAGTATCTGTTTTCAGAATTTCAGACAATTATTTGGTTGGGTTTTTTGGGGATCTTTATTTTGTGCAGTATTTTCAGTTCCAGTGTCGGAGGGTGAGCCAAAGAAAGCAATGGCAGAGAAGTTTGTTTTACTCATGGAGCTAAACACTTCAGTTATTGACTTTGCCAGTCCTTTTGGGGATTCTGATATATAGTATTTAATCGAATATTACAAATACTGTGCATTTGTGTAAGGTGAGTTAGGCTATTAAAAAAAAAAAAGTCTGTTGGATATGACTTAATCTTATTTATGGCAAAACTGTCTGCCTTGTACCAATGTTTTCAAATTGTACAGGTTTCTATACTCCATATCTAGACAGAGAGGGGTCTATATCCACTGTACTGTAGTTTTTCCATGTTTATACATGTTTATAGCCTAAGTTTGGTGTGCAGAGCTGTGTAATAGATATGGGAATGAGATTTGAAAAAGGTCTTGAATCAGTGTGGCTGTCTACATTGGTATAATTAATATAGCTTTGTATAATGCTTCCTATTTCACAATCAGCCTGTCTGGCAGTTCTTTCTGAGGCTCTGCAGGACTTGCGATGATGAGAGGTGTGATGTTTTTTCAGCCAGGGGCTGTAATTCCTTGCCATGGGGTCATAAAGAAGTTCAAAGGCAGATAAAAGGACAGCAGTCAGCAACAGCAGCTCAGTTCCTGCAACACGGGAGTAATTGCAGCCTGTTATTACAATTGACTCTCACTTCTCTCCCCTGAAGGAGCTGAGCAGCTGCCAATTTACTGAGCTGCAAGAAAATTGATGAGCCAGGAGATGGGGGTCATAAGGAAAGCTGAGAAACTGATCAAGGCAAAATTCATTAATCCTGAGTATCCATAAGAGAAGAGAAAGAGGCAGTGCTGACTAGTCATCACTGCTGCTCAGGTGGGAGATGTTGTTTCACCTTGCACTTCATTTTCCACAAAGAGAAGCAAGGGGGTTTCTGGCATCTATTGTCTTGATTAACACAAAACAACCACACAGCAGAGGCAGCTGCTATTTTTATGTACTTGTCTAGAAAGGGCTTAAATAACCCTGAATAAATACATACCTCTTTCTCTATGAGTTTTCTGTGTGGTCTACAATCACTCCTGTATTAGGAAGCATTAGGTATTTACAGGTTTCTCAATTTCCTTCTACAACTGAAAAACGTTATGATACGTGACTTGCTGCTTTTTTTTTGTTTGGTTTGGTTTGGTTTTATTTAATGACAATGTACTATTGGTAAAATTTAGAAGCTTGATTTGAGGGTCATAGGTACTTGCACTTGTTTACAGTAAATGTGTACAATTAGCAGTTTAGATATATGTGTGTGCCTTATTGGTATTCTCTGCAATACATGTTAATGTGAAAGTAAAAGGGTTACATCTACACAAAGCTGTGTTGTGGAGGCTCAGTTTCTTTATCCTTCTTACACTGATGAGGTATGGAATATCAGAAACGTATCTCTTAATATATGCATGTGGAGCTGTACTTGAGTTTTACAGGGAGAAGTAAAAAGAAAGGTTAATAGAGTGCACTGTAGGAACAAGACCAGAAGATGTTATCACAATTCTGCATGCTTCTCTGGTTGCTGGCTGTTCAGGTCTTCTAACTGTGCAGGTCGTTCATCTGCAGACCTAAATTTCATTCTTCTACACTAATTTTAAAATTAACCTTAAGAGGCTTGTGCAGATTTTGTTCTCACTGCTTGTCCTTCTAAATGGAATAGTTACAGATAGATTTTCAGTATATACAAGGCAGTTTAAGGAAAGCTATTGCTTGTAGAATTGAAACACAAGTACCTGTGGTGAATCATCTGCTCTGTGAATGTCAGAGGGAGTTTTGCCATTCATGTTAAAGTTGCCAATTTTTTATTTCCAATATTTAGTTTCATTCCTGAATTCTTGTTCATCCCAGTTTCTTAAATGGCATGGTCATGCTGGGAAGATATACCTCCTTCTAAATTCACTGTGTTTGCAGATTGCAGCTGCCCATTCTTGCTAATACAGAAGTATTTTTTAGAAGATTTTATCTTCTCAAAAATCCTTGTAGCATGTTACAAGCCTCACCACCCACAATTGGTACAAAATGCTGCTGCAGGGTTCCTGAGTGATTTAAGAATTCTAATTCTAGTTCTATTTTATTGTTTGTGAGATTCTTTTATAGTGTTATGTCAATCAAGCCTTTGCAATTTTGCTGTAACTTCTGTGTGATGAGATGTACTTGCATACCTTCAATTATGAGCCAGAACAGTTTTTTCGTAGCTGTGCTTCACTGTGACAGGAAGCGGGTTGTTTGCTGGTGTCTAGGTCAGGATGTTGCTGTTAGATCAGCCTATAAATCAGTGCTCCACTTTATTTTTTTTTTTTAATGTCATTTTGCATGAACGAGTTGCCACTGAAGGTACTGTTCTTCACTAATCTCTGATTCGTAAGGCAGCTTGGCTTATGTGACCATAGTAATAAGTGTATGTTTAAAAATATTTTTTTACTATTGCATGATTTTGAAGGCTGTTATAATACTATGTTGAGGAAACAGATTTGTAAACTTGCAAAATGTGAAAGTGAAGCCTGTTGCCCCACCCCAAGTGCTCTGAAACTGTTAATGTTGCTGTTGGCAAGTTTTGCATCCCTTCAAATGCAGATGAGCAAGATCTATTTCTTATGTAAGGAAATAATGGGTTTGACAGACCTGGGAAGTAAAAAGAGTACAAGAGACAGGTGGAATCATTATGCTACAAGGGAGTCAGGTCTCTCTAGCTTATTCTAGGCACTACAAAAAAACCCACTCTGGACTTTAGGGAAGGCATCTTCCCAGGAGAGAAAATGCTGAAATACCTGGGTTAGGAAAGATTTGCGCTTCTCAAAAGCTATGCTGCAGCATTGCTGTTGTCTTGGCGTCAGTCCTCTCTTGGTCCAGGTGCAGAAGAATGTATGGCAAAAACTGTTGGTGCTCCTGTTCATTCACTGTTTTAGAATAAGTACTGCAGAAGTGGGAATTCACAAATCATGGTTTGGTCTCCTTAGGTTTCTGATTCTAGGCATTAGTGGGAGGTTGCTGCTTTACACTGGCTTGCAGGAAATGTCCTTACCTATGTTGAGGTTTGAGCCTAGCTGGCAACACTTTACCCCTCTCTCCCTTCTGTAGGATGGCAGAGACCACAGCGAGGTGGGAGGAGAAAACCAAGAGCTTTAGGGATCGAGGCAAAGGCAGGGAGGGCTTACTTGTCAATTATGGTTCGGGGCAAAACTAACTCCCCTACTCAGCTTAGGGAAGAGAAAAAGAACAAGAAAAAGGACAGACAGAAAGCAAAAAGAGAGCAGGATAATGAGAAAAATACAACCAGCACTTTAAGATCTCCTTCCCTCACCCTTCCCTTCTTCCTGGGCCCAGCTCACTGCTCCCAATTTCTCAACCTCCATCCCCCTCAACAGTTGGGGCGGGGGGGAAGGGAATGGGAGATGTGGTCAGTCTCTCACAGATGGCCTCTACTGCTTCTCTCTTCTTAGAAGAGGACTCCACCTCACATTCTTCCCCTTCTCCAACTTGGGGCTCCTCCCATGGGATGCAATCATTAATGAACCTCTTCAGCATTAGTCCTTCCCCAGGGCTCCAGCCCCTCACAAAGTCTTCCAGTGTGGGCCTCCTCCACAGCAGCAGAAATCTGGACACCTTCTGCTCCAGGGCTTCCTCCCCACAGAGTCATGACCTTGTCCAAGCTCACTCACCACCCCTGACCTGGGCTTCTCCATGAGCTGCCCAGAAATCCCAGCCTCACCATTACACTCCATAGATTGCAGAGGGACCTGTCTGACTATGGGACACAGAGGGAGATCTCTGCTCCAGCACAGCTCCTCCTCTCTTCTCTCACCAACCTCGGGTTCCATGTGGCTGCTTCTCTTATCAAACTCTTTCCACTACCTCCTTGAACTATCCCGTAGAAACAACAGCCTTCCCTTTCTGGTGTCTTCCTCTTAAAAGTGGCTGTGGAGGTGCCCAATTGACTCAACCCTAGTTGTGGGTCTGACTTAGAGATGGAGAAAGTTTTGAACAACTTCCAGAAGCCACCATTACAGCCCTTTCCCCATTACGAGAAGCAGTTCCACAAAAACCCATGACAACTTCTATGGAGTCTGTCATGTTCTTCAAAATTGTTGGACATGCTTGCACACACTCAAAAGAAGAAAATTTATTTTGCTGTTCTGGTATTCAAAAGGCAAATCTGAAATTTGATGGACTTTAATGTCTACTTTCTACTAGGGTGAACATTTCTAAAACAGATGAAAATTTAAACCCTCTAGCCAAAAGCTTTTGTGTAGGTCTGTACTTTTCTTAGCATATTTTTTCCTCTTAAATTTAAGATTGTAATGTCACTTGTGAAAGCAAAACTTTTCTCCCTATGGCTCAGGTGTCTAAAATCTCTCTATCTGGACAAAGTACACTTAGTTCAATCCAGAGCTTTCCATATTTCATCAAAATACTCCTAATAAAGTCTGTGGGGTTTTTTGTTGTTATTTGTATCATGTTAGAAGGGCCATTCATTTTGATAGGATCAAAAATATGAGCTGCTAGCTTTATTAACATCAGCAGGGAAATCCCATAGTGATCCAATGATAACATGAGGTATGTTTGGAATATAGAGCGTTCTGAAAGCCACAGGTACTATTTTTTTTAATATGAAAAGATGTCCATCATAGTTAATCCTATTTGAATATCACTTTAAAAAGTGTTGAAACAATTTCTTTTTTATTTTGCAGGTTATTGGAGGTTAGATTAATGACTAAAAAAAGCCTTGGAAAACTTTCTCCATTAGGAAGTGTTATTTTTGCTAATACATATTGAAGAGGAAATGATGAATTATTTTTACTTATGAAATATGATATAATAAAATGCAACTTTGTTTTACTAGAGCATGAGGTAGTAAATAAAATAAGTTTTTATATATATATGTAGTGAAGGCTATTGTAGCACCTTACTATTTGCAACCAATAAGTAAAAGCCTTGTGCTTGGTCAATGATACTTTTTACTAGCCAGTGTCATATTTGCTTATCTCCCTGTGTAAACTCAGAGGAAAGCAGTAACTCCAGTATTGGGAGATTTTCATGGTCCATTAGGAGACCTTTGCCAGTGAGACTATTGTACCAGGTATCCCTAATGTCTGATGGCAGCTATGCAAAAAGGTGTATGAAGAGATTCATCAATTTTGTATCACCACCATTCTAGATTTTTGAATCTAGAGATTCAAACACTGTTATCAGTGTGTCTGGACTATACATAACAAGATCTTTGATGTGTATGTAAGTTTCAGCAAGAAATTTATAAAGATGTGAATTGAGAAAACTGTAACTGTACGTGTTATATTTGTAAAATACAGAACTCTTTCTGGTCTCCAGAGAGCAGTCTCAATAAATCTTCCAAGGTTTCTGGTTTTGAAGCAGTTTCAAAGAAGAATCTAGATGGCTAGTTAAAGTTTTAATAGTAATGGATATATTTTAAAATGTCATTGTATCAACAAGAGGTGCTTTGGGTAGGCATTACAGGTGAAGTGTTTAAAACTAAGTTTGAGGTAGTGGCTATAGAGATACTTGTTTATTTTAACTGAAAATAAAAATCATAGGCAGGTGGAAGGGATCAAAAAATAAAAGTGATGAAAATTGAGGAATTTCCAGGTAATAATAGGCTTTGCGTATGTTAAACTGGCATCTTTTGGGATGAAAAATGTGTAAAGCGAGTAGGAATAACTGAGCTCTGAAATGGAATGACTTTCCACGCATTGAGTCATGTATCCTAAGTAATACAAATGTCTCGTTTAATATGAGACAATAAGTGGCCACTGGAATAATAAAGGTGGAAGCCTTGATGACAGGCTGTGCTTGGTCTTGACAGGCTTGGAGTTTTATTTATAAGTTTATTTAGCTGCATGATCTTTGTCATCTCATGATGTTTCATGAAACAGCAAGAGTAAAGATCACAGCCCAGGCCTCTCTGACTAATGAGATCCTGATTTCTGAATGAGCTCCATGTTGCAGAAGAGATAGAAGGAATTTATCATAATTGTTTAAATTGGACTTTTGTCTGCACTTGTTGTTCACATGGAGGTGTGGGATTGGCAACAAAGAGAGCAGTTTTGTCTCTCTTGGTATCTGTCAGGGTATTTGGAAGACAGCAAGGCAGATTTTGTCTGCAGTGTTACCAGCTTGCTTTTGATACTTGCTTCTGTCTTGTGTGCTTCAGATGTGAGACACTTGCTTTCATAGTATGTAGAGTGACAAGAAAAATAAAGCATGTGCACACAGAATGGAGTATAGTCTGAATCACACTTTCTGTACCTTACCTGAACTCTGAATTGTAGAATAATTGAAGAATTCAGTCCTTTCAGTATTTTTCTACAGCAGCAATGCAAATGACTATGCTATTTTTAAGTCATGAACTGTACTTTCAGTAATAGCTTTAAATTGCTTTGTGATAAAGTGTACAACTTTATGGAGAATTCATTGATGGCAACAGCTCACACAAATTGTTTCAGAAATAACAAAAAGGTTATTGGAGTATCACTAAATGGCTTGCATACAAATTATTTGGAATGGCAAAGCATGGTTGCAGTATGGATTTTTTTTTTTTTCCTTTCAGCATGTTTCCTCACAAATGAGAAGACTGCGAATATTTGCAATTATACCTTTTTCTCTCTCTGTTGTCATTTTCTCAGCTTCATCTTCTCTGCTCCGACTTACGTTCCTTAAATCTTGTTATGACCTAAGGTATTCAGTGGCTGCTATTATGTTCAATTTGATTGAAGTCAAGCATCTATCTAGACTAAAAAAGGAATTTGGTAGGGAGACAGATGCTCCTATGATTATGTAAACTTTACTTTTGGGGACAGCATAGCTAAAAATGTGGAAATACAAAGAAGGTCTGTATGAAATAACATTACCTGATTTATAGATTAGTGCCCCCACTCTCATCATGAGAAAACTCGGCTTATTTCTTAAACATTATTTCATCCAATTAAATCTGTTGTATAGTAGATACTATAATATGCTATTTTCTTCCAGAGAATCACTACCTCATCCTCTTCATTATTTACTTAGTAACAGTTTGGTAACTTTAATTTCTTTTCATGAAATAACCCGTGCCTTTCTTATTACATACTGTTGAAAAGTACTGTGTAGAAAGAATCCTTCGCCCGTAAAGGAACATTCTGTAAGGAAATGATCAGTAATTGCTATGTTTGATTACTTGAGGAACAATGATTAATTTATTTTTCATCAGTTCCTGTTATGTGAAGGAACATGATTTTTTCCTCCATATAGTGACATAGTTCCAAGAAACAGAATGTATGATTCAAATATCCATATATTTTCTATTCTTTTTTCTCTGTCTTTTATGGGGGTTGGGAGGGAATAGTTTTCTGGCAAGCTATGCCTGCTCAAAATACTCTTTTCATAAGTGTCAGCTGAAGTTGCAGTTGCTCAGCAGTTCTGCAAATCAAACCCTAGAGCATAAAGTCAGGTACTAGGAAATGAAAAATGTGCAATGAAATAACTGTATGCTTAGACTTTTGATTTACACTGAGTAGAAATTGGCAAAGGTGAAGATAAGAGCTAACTCTCCAGGACAATATTCAGTCACTTTAATTATATGATCCTCCTTTTTCTGTATTTTGAGGCCTATACAGGATGAGGGCTTTTTATCTTCATGTATCCTAGATCCATCTCATACAACAAGCAAGGCATGAGACTGATGGTGCATAATCAAATAATTTAAAATTGGATTGCTACTGCAAAATCAGCACACGTAGTTGCTGAAGTGCGACTTCTGAATTACTTTTGTAGTAAGTGACTAGAGACATTTTTAAATTCTATGAAAAGTAACATCTAATGTTTTAACTACCTGAGAGTATTGGTCAGCAATGCAGTTTTGAAACAAATCTCTGTTGTCTCAGGTTCTTACATGTTGACTTTCATGACAGAGCCATCTCAATGTGCATGTAATAGATTTCTTTGTCATGTAATAATGTAGAGTGTTATGGAGCAGGATGTACCTCAGTGGCATATCCATTACACTCCATTGCAAACAAGCCTACTGTGTGGCGTTGACTAGAGCTAATCTAAGTGGCCCTTCTCACCTTTTGCTCTCTTCCTTCTTTTTAACTGCCAGAATTATGGATGGCAGGTTGTCATTAATTTTTTTTTTTTTTTTTTTTTTTACAACAATGTTTCAATTAATTTTCAAGTGGTTTTATATGGGATGTGGGAATTTTGCTTAGTGAAGTAAAGAACCTAAAACAGATGCTGTGACTACCTCACATAACAGCTGAGCACAAAGCTACAGAGTTAATGTGCACAGACAACTTGAGTTCTAGCATCTCCTTGCTTGTCAGAGCTTGAGTTGGCAAACTTCATGTTCTTTTAACATCGTTTTTTGGTGTATGTAATTATATGCTATATGCTTCACTGCGGTTTCATTTTGAGACCTCGTTAGGAAGACTGTAAGAAAGAGTACATAGTCTTTACTCCTGGCGGTTTTTCTTCCAATCCCTGATATGTAACTATCACCTAAAATCTATATTTAAAGATTTTTGGCTGTGATGAGGGACGTAAGTCTCTGAAGATTTGAAAAGCTTGATAAAAGGTAACTGGGGGTTGTAAGCTTAAGTACAGTTTAAAAGGAAAAGAAATCAATATGAACTTGTGGAGAAGAATTAATATCATCAAAGCAATTTCTGCATTGCTAGTCGCTGTTTTTCAAACTCTAATACATAAATAAATCTTTATATTTCATTAAGATGGAAACAAATTTTTCCCACCTTGTTGCAGAAATTGACCTTCCTTAAAAGCTGGAAAAGCTAAAATACATACCTCCAGTTAAGGAGGACAGAAGAGAAATGATGATCACTTTATCTGAAGGATTGTAGTTGCGACTTTTCATTTCTTTGGAATAATTTGACTGTTTGAGTGGAATCAAATGTCATGGGGCTAGAAAGAAGGAAAAGTCTAAATCATGTGAACTTTCTAAAGAAATTCACAGATATTTCAGAAATCAGTCGTGATCTGCTTGTCACATACTTTGTGGTAGCTCCTCTAAAGTAAACCTAAAGAACTATTGCAAATAGAAAAAAGAAATACAAGGATACATGTTAGGTTTTATTTTGAAATTCTGATCAGAGATACTGTGTTCAAGAACCTTCCATGTATGAGCAGTAGGACAAGAGTAATGTCAATACCCAATGTAATACAGACGGGCCTTTTTGAAATTAGTGGTGGAATGGTAAGAAAGATGGATGTAGAACAAGAGGAAGGCATGTGTACATATGTAAACACACCCATACATGTCCACACGTGTGTGTATATGCTTATATGTAGTATAGTCTTGTATTATCTGATACCTCTTGCCATTACTGGAGCCTTATTATATATACGTGTGTGTATGCGCACCCTCTTGCCCCTTAAATACTGCATAACTTCAAGATGTAACATCCAAAGACAAAAAAAAAAAAATCCCAAAAACCTGAAAGATACCATGATGTCCTAATTCACAGGAAGCAAACTGATATCAAGTGAGAAAACTCAGTTGATGCAGCAGTTTCCAAAAATACTATTCTCCCAGAATATACCAATACTATTTCTGTTCTTAAAAGTTCTTTACTTTCTGTATTTCAATATACAAATATGTATGTATGCAGAATTATATTCTCCTGACATCATGGCAGCAGTTTACTTTTTTTCTCTCTGCTGTTGCTGTTATTTTCTTAGTTCTTCAGAAATAATATGAGATAAAATTATGGAGTGATTCCTAGTGTGAAAATAATAGATTTAGTTATCCTTTAAAATAAAACTTGGGATTTATTTCCAAGAATTTTTATGTGAGGGTTAAGGGTAAACTTAAAATTGTGATTAGGTTTTTTGTTGGATTTTTCAAAGAGGTTTTCCTGAGGCAAGGTTGAATGTTTCTTTAATTAATGTTACTTCACAATACATAAAGTCAGCTAAATAAAAGGCAATGCATCCAAAGATATGATTATAACTGTTAAAGCTGTAAAAGTTGAACACAAACAACAACTCTAGAATTCCTGTGTTTAGCTGATTTACAGTTTGAACCAACAAGAGTGCCACTCGAGTGTTACTAGAAGTAACAAATAAGAGTAGCTTTGTGGAGAAGATCTGTTTGTTAACTGAGAGTCACAAGATTCAGCCTTTGATTACATATTTGGTTAAGAATTCCATAGAGAAACATGCCTAGACCTGTCTGTTTAAGGCAACATACTAGAAGTTATGTATCCAGCAACTGAAAATTAGACTTGTTTAGATGCAGCTGCATGATTTTATCTGTCTGCGTACCTAAGTTTGCTTTAACCTTAGTGTTTATTTCCATGTCTGTAAAAAATAGTGGCAATGAATTAGAAAAGATGTGAGGTTAATTTTGAAGCTGCTGGAATTCAAGAGGAATAAAATCAAAGAAAGGTTAGTAAAATCTGTCTCAGGGTAGCTTGTCTCTATGAAAAGATAATACGTAACAGAGAAAGGAATTTTGTAGACTGATACAGACTTTATGGGTACACGTTAAGGGTATGTTTGTAAAAAAAAAACAAACAAACAAACAAACAAAAAAAAATTTCACAGTTTATATACAGATGACAGGTTTTGGTAGATTATGTCTTTGTCAGACGAGTGATAATGACAGCAGAAATTGTACATTACAATCATTCCTCCTCAGGAAGGAGCAAGGGCTTACCAGAAAGCCAGTACATGTCTCATAGTTAACTACTTCCCCCACAAGTATTTCTAGCCTTCGGTTCTGTGCCGTTTAGTGAAAATTTTTAGTCTACTATTATATCTGTAAAGAATTTTTTTTTTTTTAAAGCTCATTCTCAATCTATTTTTCAACCTTTCTTCAAATTCATGAAAATAGTATAGATGTATAAGACATTTCTATGGTTAAAAAAACCCAACAACCCTAAGCTTTCTCCGTGCATTTTTAATCTTCTTAAAGTGTTCTTATTTTGTCAGAAAGTCTAGCACAATGTAATCTGACTGAAACAATGAACTTTCAGTAGAAGCAGGGCAATTCTCATTCCGAAAAGACGCTGCTTGGTGTTGCTGTCAGTACATTTTGTATAGTGCTTGAATGGCCCTATTGTCCACTTCTGCACTCAAAGTGAATGAATTCATCTTAAGAAGTGGAGCATTTGTTTCTTCCCTGTACCAATTCCCACTTCTGTTTCTGAAGCAGAGAAAGAGACTGTACTCCTGAAAGTATATAATTCTGAACCTTGAAAATTAGATTTCTGTGTACCTGTCACACTCAAAATCTGGTTTATGCCAAGTGTTGCACAATTACTGCAGAGTTTTTTTTTTTTGACCATATTGGAAGTAACTTCACTCTCATGTACCAATGAAAGTGATTAATTTGCCACCATTATTAGTTCTGGAAAGTATATTCCCTACTTCTAATTTCTTAACCTTTCTAACATTCCTCACGATGAAATTCAGTACTGTAAATTCTTAAACAATTGCTGAACTTAAAATATAGTAGTTACTCTTTCTTCAGTGGGATTGTTCGTACCCTAGGTATATGTGCCAATTTTAGTGGGTTGGTGCTCCAACTAAAGTTAAAGACTTTTAAATTAATGAATTTAACTTCTAGAGTATTGTCTTAGTTTTCTGTAGTTGAGTTCAGTACATGTGCAGTCTTCGGCCTGCAAGGTGCTTCCTTGCAGCCTGCTCCCACTTTGCTCCAAGAAAAGATTGTGCAGCAAAGAGACCGAAGCAAATACAGGATAGATACTTGCAAGAAGGAACAGTAGGGAATAGATAGATGAGTAAAGTGTGGTTACTGTTTCTTCAAGGTCATGTAATGAAATTCTGAGTTATCAGGCAAAAAAAACCAACCTGTATGGACAAAGCGACGTACTCTTTCTTTGAACAGTTAGAATTTGGGAAATTTATGATGTGGGATGCTGTGGAGGCATCAAAGCATAAATTTCTTTGAAATCCTTGAGAATGTAGTGGTCAGAGGCTAGTAAATATGATGGCTTTATTGCAACTATTTGTTCAGAGGCTATTAAGCCCCAAGATTATCAGAGGACTAGAGTATCTTCCTTATGAGAAAAGGCTGCGGGAACTGAGGCTGTTTATTATAGAGAAGAGGAGACTGGGGGGGATCTCATTAAAATTTACAAATATCTAAATGGTGGGTGTCAGGAGATTGTGACATCACTTTTTTCTGTTGTATCCNTTGTGAGCTAGAAGCCCTTAGACTTCTGGAAGCTTATTTGGGAAGATGCCAAAGTACCTTTTCTTATTTACATTCTTTTTATGACAGTTAGAATCATAGTTGCAAGTAGCAAGTGCTTAAAGGGAAGCTACTGTACTAGGTAAACTTTTGATCTGACTCAATAGGATAGTTATTTCAGTTGTATTCATTACTCATAATTTTCCTTCCATAAACTCTAATCTGAACCTAAGAATTTATTGAATTCCTTTTACCCATGATTTCTGGCAGTCATTCAGCTCTTTAGAAACAAAGTCCAATGTTGTTGTGGTGCAAGTAGAGTCTCAATATGTGTCCTGTAAAAATTGGGACCAAAAAGGCCAATTATTTGAAATAATTTAAACCAATAGGTGAAAGAAAGTTGCATCCAATCTGCATCTCATAAGTGCAAACTATTTAATTTTAGAAAGTTTGAGGATTTTTTTTTGTTTTGGTTTCTTTTTTTTTTTCATTTTGCTCATTTGATCACTGCTGTTGATAGAAATAAAATTTAGTATTTTTCTACCCTCAGTCTTTTTTTGCACTGTATTTCATACTTCTGTTTTTCTCACTGGTGATATCTGACTTCAGGAATGCTCCACTGCTACAGGGCATGCTGTCAAGTTTATACTGAAAACGAGATTATTCTTCCCACTCTTTTCCCAAAGAACTTATCTTTGAGGATGAGTTAGGGACTGTGGAGGTTTTATAGAACTTTCTGCTGTCTTCTAAGGCAGATGCATCTGAATGAAAAGCAGTAATTTATAGGAAAAGAGAGTGAGGGCTGAAGAAGGTGTGAAGGGAATAAAAATGTCTAACGTTACAGGAAGAAAGGTAGTAATATTTTAAAATATTTTTAAAATATTTTAAAATATTGAATGACTAAGCCAGGGTACTTGGTGAAATGGTACTACTTTTTTGGGTTTTTTAAGTTTTGTGCTGTCATCCACACCTGGATTCCACTCTGCATACTTATCAAAGGTAAAGGACGTAAAAAAAAGATAAATTCTTAAAAAGAGATATGGTAAGAAATGTTAGTTCACATATGCTATGTTTGGTTAGTAGAAATGATGACAGTTTAAAGATTTCATCTTAAAATGGATACTAGAATGCCTTTTCATTTCTTTTTACTTTCATACTTTTCAATGCCTCGTTATATAGTAAGTATTTCCACTTGTGTGTAAACTCATGTGTCAGATTTAGCCTTATCAGTCAGCTAAAAGCAAAAAGAGTTGTGAAGTTGTGGTGGGTTGACCCTGTCTGGTGCCCTCCAAAGCCACTCTGTAATTCCCACCTTCAGCTGAACTGGGGAGAGTAAATATAATACAAAGCTTGTGAGTTGAAATAAGGGAGGGGTGAGTTTATTCGCCACTTACTATCATTCAGAACAGACTCAACATGGGTAAAATTAGTTTAATTTATTATCAAACAAATTAAAGTAGGGTAATGTGAAAATAAAAGCATATCTTAAAACATGTTCCCCCCCTCCTCCCTTTTTCCTTAACTTCACTCTCATTTTCTCTAACTTCTTTCTTCGAGCAGCACAGGGGAATGGGTACTGATGTCAGTTCATCACAGATTGTCTCTGATGCTCCTTCCTCCTCGGGGAGGACTCCTCATGAACTTTTCTTCTGCTTCAGAGTGGAGTCTCTCCCACAGAAGACAGTCTTCCACAAACTTTTCTATTGTGGGTCATTCCCATGGGCTGCTGTTCTTCGTGAACTGCTTCAGTGTGCTTCCACAGGGGAAGCAGTCCTTCAGGAACAGATTACTCCAACGTGATTCCCCCATGGAGTCACAAGTCCTCACAGCAAATCTAATCTAGCATGGGCTTCTCTCTGTCCATGGGTTCACAGTTCCAGCCAGGAATTTGCTTCAGTGTGGGCTTCCCCCAGGGTCACAGCCTCCTTTAGGCACATTCAGCTGCTCCAGTGTGGGATCCTCTGCAGGCTGCAGGTGGATCTCTGCTCCGCCATGGCCTTCATGGCTGCAGAGGCAGAGCCTGTCTCATCATGGGCCACATCATGGACTGTATGGGAATCTCTGCTCTGGCACCTCCAGCACCTCCTACCTCCTTCTTCACTCACCTTTGTGGATGTGAAGATATTGCACTCACATATTTTCCCCTCTTTTCTCTGGCTACAGTTACTCTTGTGAAGCAACTTTTTCTCCTTCTTAAATATGTTATCCCAGAGTTGTTACCACCATCACTGATGGGCTGGGTCTTAGCCAGAGGTGAGTCCAGCTTGGAGCCATCTGAAATTGGCACTATCAGACCCAGGGGGAGCTTCTGTCAACTTGTAACAGAAGCCACCCCTGTAGTCTCCCTGCTACCCCGATACAGAAGTATCTTCATGTGGACGTTCATGCTCACTAAATTTTTTAATTTTTTTGAAGAGAAACTTGTCAGTGGTGCAGATTTAAATATGCATTTACTAGAGAAACAATTCACTCCGCAAGGGCAAGGCAACTCTGAGGCTTTCCCCCTCCAGTGCTCATTTTTACTAATCCATTCCCAAGTACTTGTTATGTGAGAGGTAACTTAGTGAATGTCTTGCAGAGGGTGAGATACATGGATCAGACTTTTTGCATGGTTGATGTAGTTTGGTTTTGTTTCTGATGCAGTTACTGTTTCCAAGCAGTAAGGTAATATTTACAGAAGTTAAACTTGTTCATCTAATGGTAGTTTAAGCAGATCCTGATGGAGTTCTGAACAGATTAGAAGTACTATATGTGCGTATCATTGTTTCCAATTCCATTGTTTCATTTAAAAGAGCCACAAAAGAGCTCCCTGAACATTTTATTTCCCAACTGTGTTAATGCAAGATTGACTTTTGGTTTAAGTATGTTGTTCCATGCAGAGAGGGGAAAAAAAATCTCCTGATTTAAGGCAAAAATGCTTAACATTTCTAATATTTAATTTGCAGATAACCCTTTGTCTATTTTAGCTATTGTATTGGGCTTTTTTTTCAAAGACATATTTAACATGTTTAGTTCATGTAAAACACCACAAACATGTGCAACTGAAGGTTTATACATAATATATTTTATGCACAGTGTTCAAAGTCAGACAAAACTGCTGTCAATGAGAACAATTTAGATGAATAAACATTATTTAGATGCTAATCCATGATTTATGATAAATACTTCCATAGTTCTGGATACACATTTTAAAGCAAATAAAGTTTAATAATTTTTCTCTTTATTAATAGTAACAGTGTGTATTTTTACTCCTACTAACAATAAAGTAAGGTTGTTCTAGTGGTTAGAAGTGTAATGTTTAGACAAAATTTAATATAGGTTTATTTCTCCCTTACTAAATTTAAAGGAGTTACATATTGGGGTCAAAATAGGTATTATTGACCTTGGATTTTTGAATTTTGCTCATTTACTTGTTCTATACTTGTTTGATTCTTGAATGATAAACCCCTGAAATTTTACTGTTTTTTCCCTAGGATTTTAAGACAGGATTTGGTATCACTTTAATCCCTATGAATGTGGCAAATGTCAAACAAGTGGATCGAACTGCAAAGCAATCTTTTGAAATAATTACTCCTTATAAAAGCTTTAGGTGAGAATGTTAATACTTACGTTAAGAAACATGCAAAGAAGTAATGCACTAATGTTATACATGATTCACACTGTGGTGACTTATCTAGCGTGAATGAAAAGGTAATGTTTTTATTAAGAATACACAGCATTTTTTTTAAAACAAAAATATTTTTTTCCCTTTGTTTAGCTGTGTGCTTCATCTGTTACCTTCCTGACTAGACATCCTATGCCCACAAATTCCAATTTTTATGTAGTCACTTTCTTTTTCATTCTGTGCAAGGGCAGAAGGCACTTTAATGACTTCATATTAAAAAATAGTAAACTGCAGTAGTGAAATACTGATACATCCATTTAGTATTAAGCATTTTATTTCAAAAGAACCACTCATGTGCAGTCCCTTGTAGAAATCCATCAGTGAAACCAGTAAAAGTTTCACTTTGGGTGATGCTATGACTTTTAATGATTTTTAAGAAAATAAAAATATATGCTAATAAAAGCCATTTGTGAAGTGTAGTGGTGTTTCTTAAATGAAATCTCTGTAATGAAGAAATCACTTTGTTCTTCTGGGCTTGCTAAATGTTAGCAAAGGCTTTCCTTCTCAGTTGACAAAAATAGCAGGTAAACTAATTTTGATCAGTGATTTGAATCTTTTGCTACTTGGTAGATAGCTAGTTCTTCAACTTTCTCCATTTAAAAAAATAACAATTCTAACGAAAAGCCTTTTTTGTAGTTTAGTTTGCAAACATGTTGCTATTCCTTAGTAAGTCTCTGTGTTTCCATAGTTCATTCTGTGTTTTTGTTAAGGTTTAGGATTTAAGTTTGGTGTATGGTAATATAAAAAGATTGGAAGTAACTCAGCAACGTAACTTGAATGTTATAAAGCCTATGTGGCTCATATTAGTTGTGGTTTTGTTGAAAACTGAACACAACACTAGAAAGGTTTTTCTTGAGTAAAAATCCAAATAATACATTCCATTGTAGTACTTATGTCTGTGGAAGTTTTTTTGACTGTGATTTCAAGTGTAAATATAATAAATACGAGAGATTACAGACTATGTTTAATTGGGCTTTAAAATAAAGATCAATAACACAGAAAAGTCAATTGTTTCAGCTTTACAGCAGAGTCGGAAAGAGAGAAACAGGACTGGATTGAAGCACTGCAGCAATCGATAGCAGAAACTCTGTCTGATTATGAAGTAGCTGAGAAGATTTGGTTCAATGAATCCAACAGAATCTGTGCTGACTGTAAAGCTCCTGATCCTGACTGGGCATCCATCAATCTCTGTGTTGTCATTTGCAAGAAGTGTGCAGGTAGAGTAATTAATAGCAGGCTCTATGGCTTCTATAAAATGTTGTATTTGCATATCTGTGTATGCCCTTGAATTTGTATTTTTTTATTCTTACAGTGCCATCCTTTAGAATATTTTGCCAAACAAAATCAACATTACTATTTTTGGGTTTTTTTTGGGGCGGGGGAGGGGTGGGGCTGTTGTGGGTTTTTTTCTAACAAGTTCTTATTCTAAAGCACTTCCATGCATAAATGCCAGTTCTGTAAGGTTTTCTTCAGACAAATAATCTTTCACAGTAGTACTCCTTGGGAAATGTCTGTCTTTTGCAAGACTTCATGCCAAAGTATAACAATTTTTAGTGTATAAATTTGGGGTATTCTGTTATGTGAGAGCATATTTTACTGCCAACAAGAATTACTTTTTCACATACTACTAAAAATCTAATTTTATCTTGTTTTATATTTAAACATGTGCTTAAGCAGAAGATTCAGTGAAAGTTTATAGGTCAACCCTCCAAAAAGTATTCTACATCAGATAGCCAACTTAGTTTATTCATTACTATCAAATGCAATCCACTTAAAATAGAACTTTTTGAGTGCTTTTATATTCATATGTGAAACCCAGCTTTCTTTGTTTTTTTTTTTTTTTTTTAAGAAGAGCAATTAGAATAGATCTGTCTGCATTATTTTTTTTTTTTTTAATCTCAGCAGAAGAAAAACCCAGTTTAAGTGCTTTAGTTAAGTAAAACTAATCTTGGATTTCCAGGACAGCACAGATCTTTAGGACCAAGAGATTCAAAGGTTCGGAGTCTAAAAATGGATGGCAGCATTTGGAGCAATGAACTTATTGAGGTATGTTGTGATATTCTAACTTTGTTCCATCTTGCAAACTATTGTATGACCAGGGGTTATTTGTTGCATTAAAAGAAAACTGAACATTTAGCTGCTAAATAACACATCGCTGTTATAGTAAACTTGATGTTTCTGGGATTAATGTACTTTTGTGTTATTTAAAATATTCATTTGTTTTGATAACCATCTATTTAATTTCTCATATATTTCCTCAAGCATCTAGTTTTTTGGAAGAAAGCGAAATAAAATGGTTTAGAAGAGCAATAATGATGGGCAATATTGGAAAGTGGAAAGAAACAAATCTCCTGACTACTAATTTAGTTGCTTGGGATGTTAAAAAGTGATGCTGATGCAGAGGATTGAATCAACAGTGTTTTCTTTAAAATATATGTTAGTATTTTACAGATATTTTCTTATACGTATTGAAACATTGTAACTGATTAGCCTTGCAAAGTTTAGTTGCTGTTGATGGCAAATGATGACTACAGGCTTCATTATTCATTTAGGGGTGACTGAGAAAGGCTTCTGTGTTCTGCAAGCAATTTTATTTTATTAAATAACTTTCTTTTTCAACTTTTAGCAACTGAAAACTATTTAGAGGCTAGCTTCATATCCTTCATGCTATTTTGCTTATTTTCTTCTTGCACCACATCCAGCTCTTTATTGTCATTGGAAATAAGAGGGCAAACAGTTTCTGGGCAGGAAATCTTCCTCCAGATGAAGAGTTGCATGTGGATGACCCTCCAGAAAAAAGGATAGCATTCATTACACAAAAATACAAAGAGAGAAAATTCAGGAAAGCACCCTTTCTCTACAAAACCAAGGAGCAATTGAATAAGGTAATACTAGAATGCATAAGCCCATGCCATAACAAGATTTGGTCATCTTGTTAAGCTGGTGAGAAGTTCAGAATCCTGAGTGACATTTTCACAGAGCTGACTAAGGGTTGTTTTGGAACATTTACAGGACTCATTTCATGATTTCTTACTTCCTAGTCTTTCCAGTTTGTTCATAGATGATTGTGATACATAAATGGTACCTGCAATACATCTTCCAGAGCCATCGATGAATATGGATCTCTATTTTTCTTCAAATGTGCACTCTAGAGAGGCAAATTCCCACTTGTTTAGATTCTTTCTCCATATGTTTTTGGTATCTTGTATGTCTGACATCTAAAATTTCAATACATTAGATGATTCAGTGTTATCAACGGTGAAAGAAGCTCTTGCAAGCTTACATGGTAGCTTGTAGCTAATTGGAAATGAAACAAACTAAAGTTAATGACGAAAAAATAGTGTTCTCAGTGTTTCCTTTTACACAAAATAATGCAAATCTTTACAGGTACAAAGTGAAAAAGGCTAACTATAATTATTAGTTTCCGTGTGTTTGATGTGCATTTGACTGACTTGTAATATTTGTTGATTTCAGAGTCATGATTGTTTAGAGTTTATGAATATAGGAGAGTTTAAGTGCACATATGTTGTGATGTAATGCATTCAGTTGCATGAGTCAGCTTGTCTCAAAGGATATGTAGAAATTGTGGGGAGCCAGTAAAATTTAAAAGTTATTGTGGTTTGAACTAAAGAGTTTTCTCTCTCTGTGATTATTCTGTCAAAAAGGAAATGTTATTTTCCCTACATTTTGAAACTTTTATGTTAGTTATACACATAAGTTTAAAAAAAAGGGCATATAAGAATAGTTGTAATTAAAACACTTTTAGCCAAGGTATGGAAATATCTCATTGTGTAGCTTGAATTTAGGTTTTCTGCACTTCATTGAAATTGGGAAACATTTTGGAGCTTCATGGGGAACCCTTTATATCTTTCCAAAGGAAACCTTTTGGATTGGTTCATATTGATTGGTAGCAGCAGTGCAAGAAATTATTTAAGACTGTAACTGCAGATCACAGGAAGTAGCTCTGTCCTCTACAGGCTTGATTTTTCTGAGGTCTGTGTTTTCTGTTGGTAGGGGGAAAGGATGTCTCTCAATTATTTAACTAATGCGAAAAAATATTAGATGTAATGTTCAAATTCTCTATATAGAAACAAAATTACTGTGTAATAAGGTGATCATTCTAGAACTTTTACTCAACTGGCTGTCCCACCATCTTGTACCTCCTGGATGCTTATGTGTCTATTAGAGTGGCTGAATTTTAGAGTAGTACTCATCTTGTGTTGGTTGACTTCTGCCTTAATAATTTCAGAGAAAACACATTTGTGAACTAAATTTAAATACATATTAAATCATGAAAATTGTTATGGAATAAATTGCTGTAATTGTGTAGCTACTCCTGGCGTTAGAGTTTTGGACCAACAATTTGAAAGAAAAAGGTTTATGAAGTTTGTCTGTCTTCATGCAGACAAAAATAAAAGCAGACTGATGCTTTAGGATGTGGTGAGGTCTTTAAATGTTAAGGAAAATGAGCAGGAATTAAGATACCCTAAATAAATTTCCTTATTGACTATGATCATAGTTTTAAAAAACTACTTATGAGTTTCAGTCTGTTTCTTAATAACAGTTGGAGGATCAAATCTAACCTCTTTGGCTGAACTTTTGAGGTCTGAACTAAAAAGATTTATCCTTTAGTAATTTGATGTGTGAAAGAAAATGACTGGGATTTTTTCCCAAGTGAAACATCTTACAGGGTTTGAGTTGACAGTGATTATGAGTTTGGTTTGCTTTGTTGGTTGTTTTTTTTGTTGTTTTTACTGCTGCTGCTTTTTTTTTTTTTAGTTGAGATTCAGACCATACTTCATGATTTCTGCTACTTTTCAGTGCTTATGAAAATGCTTTGAAAATGCTGGGAATTATATTGGAGGTGAAAGAATTTGCACCTGAATTAGATGTTTGTGTTGCTAATAACTTTCTAATTTAAGCAGAGTTCTTATTTCCCCTCTCCATGATAAGGCCTTGTGTGCTGCTGTAGTTAAACAAGATGTGCTAGAAACTCTGATGCTGCTTTTTAGTGGGGCTGATGCTATGTGTGCCACTGGAGACCCTATTTACAGTACTCCATACTTGTTAGCCAAGAAAGCTGGGCAAAGATTGCAAATGGAATTCCTATACCATAATAAGTTCTCAGGTAAGATACATTCTCTTTGTTTTGAACTTCTAAATTTATATTGAGTGAAAGGGAAAGAAAGAATTCCGAAGAAAAATTGCATTCAATTGAACAACAGCAGTATAGTGGAGGAGGAGTTGTGATGATATTAACTATGTTTCAGCAGATAGCATATATAATTGTGTACAAGTTGTTTTGCTCAGACTTCAAGTTTACGACTTAAAAAAAAATAATAATAAAGCCAGTGATAACTCATAGATTTCATACCCTTATTTATAACTTTGAAGAGAAACATCATCTACTTTGCCAGTATTTTGAAACCTTTACCAGAAAAAATGGATATATACAGTTAGCATGTATTGTCTGGGGCTTTGTTTTTTCTTTAAAGTTATATAAACTGATATATACTCCTGCTTCACGTAGTCCTATGTGTGTTTTCACAAGCTCTCCTCCCAAAATGAATCTTACCTCTTGAACTTACAACAAAACCTATCCCATTCCAGCAAACTAACATCCGAATGTTACATAAGAGATGAAAATAAAAGCTCAGTACAAGAGAAAACAGTATTTTAGATTATATTGACATGCAATGACAGACAATGGCACTGTTGTAACAACTGTCAACCATTGTTTAAATTAATATTTAACAGTTTTATTCTAATTATAAAAAATAAACCAATAAGATGTATCCATATTCCAGTAAAGACATTACAGAGTAACTATATAGCTAAAGATACACAGAAAAATGGTTGTGGCTGGTATAACTGAAGTTCTCTGTGTTACTTCTTTGTCTTTTAATAGATTTCCCAAACTATGATACTTTTCAAAGTGGCTTCTCTGAAGATTCCTCACATTCCACATTTCTTTGTGAATTCTTGTACAAAGTTTCTTCTAATACTACTAAGCTTCTTACAGAGAAGAAGTTGAAAGAAGGTATTTCATTTAATGCATTTGAATAATACATGAATATGTATGCTTTGTATTAATTTGTTATTTTAACTTCTTGCATTACTTTTAAAAAGATAAAATGTTGTTGATATGACATATCCTCTTTTGATGCAGTAGACCTCTTTCAGGTTAAGAGAATATTGATTGTCTTGATTTCTCTATTTAGTGGTTGACAGAGGAAGAAAACAACTTCTGAAAAATTATTCAGTTAATAATGAATTGATAAATAAGAAATACTTACCTTCAAAAAGTAGTTTCCATCTAAAATTATAATATTCCAGAAATACTTTAAAAGTATCACTGCTTAGTAAGAGTCCAATGGCTGACACCTAGCTTGCAAATTTTAAAAGTATTCCAAATAGAAATATGCACTTCAAAAATTTTACAGCAAATCGAACTTTGTGAGGTGAAAGTGTGTCTATCACAGTAGGTATTCATGGTCTTCTGTGTATGTCAGTCTTTTATGATTTTTTTTAAGATGTTATCAGATATTTTTTTTTTTTTTCCAATTGGCTTCCTGTATTTTTCTTCTACTTAAACAAAGAAATGTGGATTTTTAAAAACTGGGCTGGTTTATGGCTGAGTATATTGCTACTAAAATCTTGTCATGTCATCCTGTATATGCGTATTCTTTTATGATTATGTCCATGATCTTGTGGTGTATGCCATTAAGATTATTAGTGGAGATTAAAGAATGTTAAAGTAAGCAACTCATATTTAAATATGCTTTTGAAAAAAATCTATATTTTAATGTGGATCCAAATTCTTGAAAGTATTGTGATCAACAGAACTAGCAACCGATCACAGGCATTTCCCAGTAATTTCACAGCTGTTAATAAAGACTCCTGTTGTGGCAGTGGGCTGCTGCTGGACTTTCTTGAGGAATGTTCTGAAGCTTCACTGAGATTATTCCAGGAAGAAAGGAACAACTGCAGACCTCAATAGTACTAGTCAGCTCTAAGTGCTGTCTTTGTTTTCTGTTCTGTGGGTATTTGTGTGGATATTAAGAAAACCCAACCAACCAAATGCCTACCAAGCAAAAAAAACCTCAATAAGTAGGGAGCAGATACAAGATAACACTACTACTCTCTTGCAATGGAATGGTATGTTAGAAATGGAGTGTAAGTTTGAAAATACTTGTATAGATTGAAGATTCAGCTATAGATGCTCACAGAATGTCTTCTGTACTACTTTTTTAGGGAGATGAAGTGGGAGTGAGCATCATTAGTAGGATGTCTTAAAAACATTAATGAAGAAAGCTAACAGACAACGAATAACTGAAATTTGACTGTCTTCCATCATAAGTTGTAGTAAATAGGAATGAAGCTGCTCTGGAAGGCTGTCTATTGCTTAACATTGTACTTTCTACTTGGAGGAACATAAAGTAAATGAAAAGGAACCAGATTTCCCTCAGCGCAGGTTGTGGCCTCTGAAATTGTGCCAATGTCCTGTAGATGGTAAATGTTTTACTGTTGTATTTTTTGGGGGTATTTGTTTGCATTGTTTTTTGCATTAATGTTGAATTACCCATGTGTTTGTCAGGACTGATGTTTCTGGGATAAATGCTGTACAGATCATAGGAAGATAGGTTTCCCTGACCGTTTGCAGTTCAAGCAGACAAATGACAAATGGGACGGGAGGAAGATGTAATAATAACATCCTTTCAACAACAACAACAAACCCATGCAATTTTGAAATAGAAACAACTCTTGCCGGAGGGCTGTAATATATCAGCCGTGTGTAAGAAGTATTATGACAAAAGTTTTTATTTGCTGTTTTAAACATAAAACATGTAATCTTTTTTCCCTTCTATATTGATTTTTTTTCTTTACATCAAGAACTGCTTCTATCTTTAGAAAATCTCATTAACATGAAGTAATATGGGTAATGCAAATTGCAGATTTTTAGGAATAGATGGTAATTATATTTTTTTCCATTCTTACAATCTTCAGGAAATAATTTGATACTTGGAATACTAATGTGTGGGAGATAATGTTTCAGTTCCCTCCTCTGCTTTCAAATAAGAGGATCACATTATCCAAAAAAGTGTCCTAGCTATTTAGCTCTAGGGTAAAGAGCTCCTGTTAAAGCAGTTCTGACTTAGTGCAACATAGAAGAGTTCTCACTAGACCAGAGAGGGAGCACTATTCTCTCACTGGGGCTTAGAGCATTTGTCTACATTTCAGGTGCTGTCCTAAAGTACACTGGCTTTTGATCTACTGTTTTTTCTATTTTTTTTAATGGTCTTTGTGGACAGGGCTTGCAAGCCAGAATCATGTTAAGCTGTCTAACTATTAAACTAGAGTTCAGTTCTTCCATAATGTTATGAATGTCTGAGGCTTTGCCTTTAGTGCCAAGGGCTGAAAACTTTAAGTGCTCTGTTGCCACCAAAAAAAAAACCCCTATTAACCCTTCATGGAGTGATCTGAGTAAAAGGACACGAAAGAAATAAGTTAGTGCTGTGAATGGAACCTAGGTTTTATAATATCCAGGTGGAACACCTGGAAATACAGTCCAGTTTTTCATGATGTGTGTTTCAATGCGGGAGAGAGTAAGCCAACTTTGTGTGTCCTTCTCATTTTAGCAGCATCATTGATTTCAATGTGGGTGCATAACTTTTGCAATGTTGTTGTTAATTAACAGCTGTTGATCGGCAGGGAGAGAGCTCAAATGGTGGTGCTATATTGATGCAGTGGATCAACAAGTAAAGGGTAGAGGTTTAGTGTCTCAGTTTTGTTTTTGGTTTTTTTGTTGTTTTTTTTTTTTCTTCTGTTTTTAGTGCAAAGGGTTTTATGGAGCCCTGTTAAAAGCCTCAGTGTTCCAAAATCAGCCTTGAGAGTTGCAATAGTTCAATGAATATTGAAACAGTTATTTTGTAGAGTAGGATTAGGGGGATGGGAAGGGGAAAACTGGGTGACAAATAACCCTAAACAGTCAAAACCTCAAAGTTTGGTGCTCAATTCCTGTAAACCTATACATTTTCAAACCCTTTTAAAAATGTTTATTTTAGTATTTGGAATGTGTATTTAGGCAGAATATAAGTAGCATGATATAAAGAAATACTGATAAAATAGTACTGATATATTTATAAAATGCATGAAGCATATAGCAGATAACAAACCTAATTGAATGAACTAACACTGTTGTTATTTAACCTCGTCGAGCAACTAGGCAAAACACAGCTTCTCACTCCCTGCTGATGGTATAGGAGAGAGAACAGGAAAGTAAAACTGAGAAAACTTGTGGATTGGAAGCTGGAACACAAAAAGTTCCATTTAAACCTAAGAAAAAACTGTTTTACTGTTCAGGTGAGGGGAGGTCTGGCACAGGCTGCCCAGGGAGGGTGTGGAGTCTCCTTCCTTAGAGGTCTTCAAGACCCACCTGGACATGTTCCTATGTGACCTGATCTAGGTGAACTTGCTTCTGCAGGGGGATGGGACTAGAGGATCTCTAGAGGTCCCTTTCAACCCCTACCATTCTATGGCTCTGTGATTCTATGATTGTGATAAAGACAGGTTAACAGGTAAAGCAAAAAGCCACACAAGGAAGCAAAGCGAAACAAGGAATTCATTCCCCACTTTCCATTGGCGGGCAAGTGTTCAGCCATCTCCAGGAAAGCAGAACTCCATCACATGTAATAGTTACCTGGGCAGACAAATGCCATCACTTCAAACATTTCCCCCTTTCCTTATTCTTCTCCTACTTTTATATGCTAAACGTGACATCATATTGTCTGGGATATACCTTGAGTCGTTGAGGTGAACTGTTCTGACTGTGTCCCCTTCCAACTTCTTGTGCACCCACAGCCCACTCATTAATGGGATGGAGTGGAATGGGAGGCAGAAAAGGCCTTGACTCTGTGTAAGCAATGCTCAGCAGTAATTAAAACACCTCTGTGTTATCAAAACTGTTTCCAGTACAAATCAAAACATACCTCCTTACTAGCTACTATGAAGAAAATTTTTCCGAGTCAAAACCAGCACATATGCTATTTAAATATTGGCTAACAGCAACTGTTAGAGCTGCTTTACCAAATTCTCTCATACTTTTCCAGAATATTTGCAGCTGCATAAAATATTGCAGATTTTTGAAATAAAGAGTATTTTCTTTAGAGATCTGCTTCTCTTGCAGCAATGGGAATGGAGGTGCCTTAAATTATGTTCTAAGAACTAGATGTATACTAGAATGAATGCATGAATATTTTAAGTCATAAGTCATTAATATGCTATTTTGTGTAATATTCATATTTTAGGTTCAAAAGAGGAGTAGGCATTTGATCTTAATTATATATGCTAAATAATAATTTAAAATTGCTATGCAGATTTTGTCACTATTTTTTTAATTGTAGATGGCAATTGCTAGGTACTCAAATATGTCTAATTCAAAGTTACTTGAAAATAGAATTCTTAACTAGGTAATTTATACATGTTCAGTAACTGTAAATTGTTATATGTTGGAAGCACCCTTCAGATATTAGCATTCTGTAAACTCTAGCGTTGCTAAATGAATTTACCCTTGCAAGGTATATATGTGAATAACAATAAGAGAGATCTCCAATTCATTCTAATATGGACATGCCATCCTGAAATGGCTGTAGCTACCGCCTTTCTGCAATGTATCCATTTATCTCCCCCAGTATACAGGAATAAATTCTGTACAGTTTCATTACTGTCTTAACACTTGGGCGTGCAGTAGGAGAGAACTGAGCTCAGCCACTGATGTACCTAGAAAAGGTTGTTCTATTAGTTTTCCTGATATTCAGTTTATCATCCTCTAGTATTTTGATAGAATATTTTTGTTTTAAAAACTAATCATGTTAAATAAAACAACTTCTGATAGTGCTTTCCTTGTCTTCTAGTAGCTTGCAAAGGTAGCAAGTTCTGTCATGTATAACATTGCTTTTTTCTAGTTTATTTGAAAGGTTTAAATTGTTTTCTTTGTGACAATGAGTAGATACCCAAGCCTTTACAAACAATGGAAGACAGATTGACATGGTTTTGACCTCCAGATCCAGTAACATAGAAGAAAGTGTAGCCCTTTTTTTCTACTGTATTCTGTGATTCACTCACTAATTTTGCTATCAGATGTTTTTCAGAATATATTGATCTTGTAGCTTTCAGCGATTCTAACTTTGTAGTGTGTTTTCTTTTGCTTCCTTAACTCTCTTCTGCTAAATGTGTAGCATAGATTGTGTACTATTACTTCCCCCATCAAGTTTCACAGCAAGTGAAGTAAAAGGTACAATGCTAAAGTTAACTTTTGAAGAGATTTAGTGTACTTATAAAGCAGGTGTTCTATATTTGGAATATTCTTAACTTACCATGTGCTAGAGTTTCTGTATGTTAAGTAATATTAACACAGACATTGAATTCTTGGTGTGCTGAAGTCAATCACACAGATTTCTTTGTAAATGTATTATTGTTATAACAGAGCTATGTGTCCTCTGAAGCAATTTCTGTAGAAATGGGTAATTTTTATTATTGTGCCAACTGACTTTTCTATTTCTTTAATCACAGATTGCAACAAAAGATGGTGCACTTTTGAAAGTGGCTTTCTGAGCTACTATGAAAATGATAAAACTGCCACTCCTAATGGTATGATTGACATCAATGAAGTTATCTGTCTTGTAGTGCACAAGTCAGACTTCTTTTTAAATAGAGGGTAGGTTCCCAATTTAAAATTTCAATAAACAAACTCATATGATTTAAAAAATTTGTTCTGGGTTTTCAGAGCTGTTTGTTTTTTTTTTTTAACCTCAATTTTGAACATACACCACAAAAAAAAAAAAGTGAAATTGTTTTATATCGACTTCAAGAAATAAGTGCTAAGTACTAATTGGAATTTTTTTTTAAATAGTTAGATAGTGAATTTGTTAGGGTAATTTAAAAAGGCAGTATAAAATTACATATATCTTTTTCCTATTAGAACTTATTAATGTATATTCTCAGTGCTTGAAAGGTTACATGTTGAAAAGTTAAACAGTTAATACTAATTTTTCACCCTGGGATTGACCTCTGCCTCAAGCCAAAACTCTTGCTTTGTTTCTTGTTGATAATAAGGCAGAAATTTGAGTTGTCCACAGTGCTTTTGGTTTTGGTCACAGATCTGTTGGTTTTTGAAACCCATTCTTTGCTCTTCAGCTGAGGACAACAGTGTAAGTGTTAAACATTGTGTTAGTTTGAAGGTAACAACTTTTTTTCTGATCTTGTTTTTTTCCTATAGTTCTCTCACCTCTCATTTGTACATTAAAAACATCTCAATGAGATGATCTGAAATCGGAATTGCATCTCACTGATATTTGATTTCATTAGGGCAACATCTTTGTTTAAACTGTACTTTGAATCTGTCTAACAAACTCCTTTTCAGTTTCATTGTGTGTGTGTATATAAAATAACAAGATAACTTTCTACAGTGTTATGCTGTAATGCTTGTAGTTGCAAAGCAAAAGTGTCTGCAAAGAAACCAGAATCTATTCAGTAAGCTTTTGGAAAAGATAACAGGAAAAAAATGACTTCACCTGCTGCAGAGATAAAGGGTGTTCAGAGGAGAGAGATCCTGAAACATGGTGGTGCCTCAACACACTATAGAATATGGTGAAGGTCACCTCCACTATCTTGCAGTAGCATAGATTTGTGGTATCCAGACAAAAGTAAAATATTACTTTCTTCTACCATTATTAAATCTAAGCTATTGCTTGCTACATCTCCAAATGGTTCCACTACAGGATAATACTTAAATTAAAAACGTTGACTGAATGCTTCACTTTTATAGAATGGTTAACTTCCTGCTGTGCTTTACCTGCAGTTGAATAGTTTTATGAAAAAACAAATTTGATATTTCGTGAAGTGAAAGTTGGTCCTTAATTTGTCTATTCTATTAGAATATAATTACATATAATTTTTGAAGTAGTTATTAAAAATGAGAGAACTGACTCGGTTCAAGTCTCCAGATGAAGACTGAAGTCCATCTCTGGCATTAAAAGAAAATGTATACTCCATGTATTTAGATTCTAGGGAGAGATCACAGATGAAATCGTATTATAAATTGGTGAATGATAATTTAATGACCCAAAGTTGGAAAATATATTTGCTTTCCAAATTCCACAATTTCCAACCAGTTTGCTTTTTCTTCTTGTACTCTCATTAGTAAGTTAAAAAATGGTAAAATAAGGTCCATCTGTTTAAGTAATGATATACTTTTTAAAAAGAAAAAAACCCACAAACCATCGTCTCCTTCCAGTCCTCCACTACCCCCACAAAACTTTTTCCAAACTGCAAAAAGTACTCATAAACACAACTATTCTTGGTGGTAGCAGGTAACAGAAGTAGCAGTGACCACACATTTCTCACCAGGAGGTCCTGTCTGGAAAAGTCTCTCCACAAAAAGGACGGTGGAGAACAGGAACAGAGTTCCTAAGAGAATTAGCAGCCTCCATCCTTGAAGGTTTTCAAGGTTTTTCATTACCAGGAGATTAGGCCAAATGACATCTAAAAGTCCTTTTTCTATGATTCTGTGGTAACTTGTTTACAATTTCTTATTCAATAAGTTGATCTGTTTATATTAAACCTAAACAAAAAAAAATGTTTTGCATGTGTCAAAGAAATATACTTCCTGAAATCACATGAACTTGCAAAAGCAAAAAATTCCCTGTAAATGACTCTAAACATTTTAATCAATTTTAGAATTAATGAGAAAACTATTGTACAGTAGCCTCTAAACATGTGTTATTGTCCTGAAAAGCATCTTGATTTTGTTGTGTTATACTCTGTTATTATCTGGGTTGTACTTGTAAGATTGGAAGAGAAATGAATTTTTGATTCCAATCCGTGAGAGTGAAAAAAAGAAAAAATAAATGAGACTCTTGTGTGTCTACTGTTATGAAGACTAAATATAGCGGCCTTCTTTCTCTTGTCTCCTTTAGGGACATCTTTACCTTTGAAATCTATTTAATGTCAGAACGTGTTTTTCTGTTTGGAGCTGAAACTGCATATTCACAAAGAAAATGGACTTGGGCAATAGCTAAGGTAATACTGATAATTATCTTTTCCAGTTAGGCCTGGAGCCTTTGCACAAAGAATAAAGTGTCATTGTTAACTTAAAATCCTCAGAGAAACTGTTCTTGATGATTACTGATCTATCCTGTGTGTAAAGGTTTCATATGCAGCAGGAAGAAATAACTTTTGTGATTTAATGTTTGAAACAAGATAATAAAATAGAAAAGAAATTGAAGCAACATTTTTAATGCCTACCTTAATAATATATTAAAGGTGCTCTAATATAAAGGCATACTATTTCAATTTATTTCAATTTATAGTTGCAATTTCATTATTTTATTTGCTGAAATAGAATTCATAAAGCAGTACACTATTTTATACAGTTCCAAAATGTTAATAGTCACATTACTAATTAAATCAATTACAGTTTAAAAACAAAAAGGTTTGAATTGTAGACTATGAATGGAAAAATGTTATACTTGATTTTTAGAGTTAAAATTTGGTGTATATATGGGATTCTGAACAATAAATCTGAAAGTCTTATTTTTTTTACTGTGGCTTTCATCCTTGAATCCTATAGATTTGCCGTATCTTGATTTGTTTTTCTTTTAGGGGAAGAGGGTTTGTTTTTCTTCATCTGACTCACCCCATTTTCTTTGGTAGCATTTTGTTCCCCCTGTGGCTGAATGCTTATTAGAGAGAAACTGTGACCTGATTGGCCAGCTGTACTACAAAGATTGCCAGAACCTGGATCAGTGGAGAAAAGGCTGGTTTGCTTTAGAGAAGTCAAGCCTTTATTTTTGTCTTGAAATGGAGAATACAGAAGAAGATTCCATATATCTAAGGCGATTGCAAGAACTAAGTAAGAATTTTGCTTAACATTTGGAATTCAGGAAATACTCTACAGAATTAATTCACTGTTAAATACGTTTCTCTTACATTTTAAAGTCATAAACATTAGGGAGCTCAGTAACTATTTCTATGCGTGAGCCAGATACTCTTCCAACTCACATAAATATGGAGATGCTAAAGTTCTGTCTTGGATTTTTTTTTCTCTACTTAGTGGCACACTCTAAAGAGATTTTTCACAGCTTCGTAACGAATGAAGACAACTTTTGGTCCAGTTGCAGTGGTATCTTTTCATAAGAGTACAGAATTGAATAATAATGTATAACCTTTTGGGATTAGTCTCATATTTTGACAGGGCAGAAATACTGCAGAATATGTTCTTGAGGTGATTGACAGGCTTAGTTTTAAGGTACTCAAATGTACTGGAAAAATTATAATTCTCTTGGAAAACGATTTCACAGACCTATAGAGTTTTCTTCTTTTCTGATACTAAAAATATTCTTTGCCTGATATCGTGATGTGGAAAGATAAGAATATTTCTACAAATGGTCTTCTATGACCAATTTTATGTCATTTTATGTAATTATGCTCTGGATTATTTTTAAGCATATCTATCCTACTTGTTATCTAGGAAAGTAAAAATAAATTGAGATTTTATATTAAAGTAACACAAAGAAGATAATTTAGCTCTTTGTTGATAGTCATCTTTGTAAATTCTGTTAGATTATTCACTATTTTCCAGAGACGCCCTTTGCCTTTCTGCTGTTTATTTATTACCATCTAACATTTGCTGTGAATAACACTGTGAAGATGATTTTTTAATCAAGAATATTTTTATGCCTCTAGGTATCTTTTAACTTGTGAACCCTTTTTGATCTTGATTCAGAATTAAATGCTTAGGAGATAGAAGAACTGTTTCTGATATTAATTTTGATAATGCAACTGTAGTTGCTTCTACCCTGTGAGCACCCAAAGTCTGTGTATATCTCACATTTAGGTTTTGATTGCAAATCATCTTCACTTGGGTTTTGTTTATTTTAAATATTAGTTGTATAACAGAGTTGTATTTCCTGGAAATAGGATATATCCATACTCTTTTCTTCATTTTTTTGTAAAGTATTTGGTAAAATAAGTCTACTCCACTATTAAGACTGCATTGTATAACTGAAACATGTCAAATAAGGAGTCATCAGTGGAAATAAACTTGCTTAATTTCTTGGTATTTCGATTAGTAAATGTAAATGAAGCCAGGAGTATGTGTGATATAAAAACATCATACAGCATGCATAAGAGTATATTTCTTGAGCTTCATTGATATTTGGGACTCTGATGTCTCTGGAAATTAGTTGAAATAACATGTGAATTATATATAAGACCTAAACTTTGATATAATT
The DNA here is from genome assembly GCA_013401255.1 of Urocolius indicus. Classification (NCBI taxonomy): domain Eukaryota; kingdom Metazoa; phylum Chordata; class Aves; order Coliiformes; family Coliidae; genus Urocolius; species Urocolius indicus. Next base: position 230,574 of record WBNH01006465.1, read on the forward strand.
GCCTTTTCAGAATTTTAAATTGGTAAACAGGTTATATTTAAATTATCTTTTTAAACATAGTGCACAGTATAGTTTTATGAGCACTGTTAGTGGAAACTAACCCAATATATTTTCTGTGTAGGTGTTTTCCAGGGTGCTTTTTTTAGCTTCAGTAGCATAAGACAACAGAAAGAAGGATGGTAGTGACCTTCACAATGTAATATATGTCATGTTACGTTGTAAATATCTGCAGCCATTAGGGTGCAAGTAAATTAATAGATTAAAAAAGTCGAACTTACTTCTGAATAGTTAAATCTTCTAAAACTAGTATTTACAAGGTTAATTTTCATATAATAAAACATTGTCATATGTTTTCACATGAAAAAGTACCTGGTTAAACCTTTCTCTAGATTTTTTTTTTATCAATTTTTCACGTAAATCTGAGTGTATGGAGAATTTTTTTGAGTTTTATTTCTGTTTCCAGCAGCATTATTTGAAATGCTTAAAAACGCCATAACCCTTTTGTCACTGAAGTTCATTTTGGAAAAAATATATGTATATGTGCATACACATATTTGTTTGTATATACATGTTTCTGTGTAGATCACATGAATGTGTTTTGCTTTCAGCAATCAGTAGTGTGATGCAAAATGGAGAGAAAATAGATGTCCTGCTCCTTGTTGAAAAAGGAAGGTAAGGTTCTCATCTGAATAAAGCTTTGATCTGGTTTTTATATTGATGCCTTAGAATTTTTGCTGATCAGTCACGGTGGTTTTTTCACTTGTGGTTGCTAGAGAGTGAGTAAATTTGCAGACTTCTTAAAGGAGGCAAAGTCTTTGTGTATTAATTACATTTTATGTCTGTGTCTGGAAATGCTAACAAGTACTGCTTAATTAAAAGCATTTTTCCCACTGAGAAAATTATTCCGAGTCAGATTAGTCTGTCACTAATGATTTCTTCAAAAGGACCTCACTTCTTTTAGCTTGTAAAGAAAGAGTACCTCTTTGGAAAATTTACCACCTCTCAATTTTTTTATCACTGTTAGGTCCCAGAATTCTGTGTATCAATCTGTGTAGCTCAGGATTGAGTGTGTATGTATGAGTCCCCTTTATGTAATATCTCTTCTCAGGTAAGAACATACCAGATAGAAAAAAATTACTTACGAAGCAAATATTATCCATATCTGCTTCTAAGTAGACAATATTCTCATGAGATAGCTCTATCTAATATAATGATATGAGAGATTGATATGGTATTTCTGCCTCATATATGGGTACAAATTTAAAGATCAAAGTAAAATAATTGAAAGTAATTATTATTTTGTAATAGTTTAGGGTGTTTTTATTTTAATGATAGATTATTGGGCTGTGTAAGAAATGTTGCAGTTTTTACACAGCCTGAACAGCCAATAATAACGTAATAAAGGAAGATTGTTTTTATCTTCATTGAAGAAACAATAAAAAAACCAGATACTTTTGACATCTATTCTGAGTTGAAACTTGTGTGAGCTGAGTTTTAGCTCTTCCTAATATACTATTTAAGTTCCAGAAGTCAGTAAGGTGATGCACATCATAAACAAACACCTTTTCTTTGTGGGTTTTTTTTTTTTTTTTTTTTTCAAAAAAACGTTTTGAGAGATCCAATATTAAATAAGCTGCGTAGACCAACCAGGGAACCAGAGGTATCCTATTTAAGGTACAATCAGGTAGATGAATGCCAACAGTGCATTTAATTTCATAGATATCAGTGCTGAGTAAAACTTCTAGCTCCAAGTCAGCTTTTATTATTTCTGTCATTATAATATTTCTGTCAAGTGAGAGTAGATTTTCCCTGAACTACTTTAATAGTTTAATGGAAAATTGGAACTATTTGAAAATAATTTCAACAGGGGCAATGACTGATTTATGATGGCCATGAATATGTTTAATTTTTCTTCATTGAAGTCTGCCATGCAGAATTTAAATGCATAGTGTTCACATTATCTTAACCATTAAAAGCTATATGAGTATATAAGCTTTGGCATAGTGATTCTTACTTGTGATATTACTCCGAATGTATCCAGGTGTTCAGCATAGTTGCATGATATTGCATCTTGCAGTGATAAGAAATTAAATGTGGGTACGGAAAAAATGGTTAAGTATAAAATCACCTTTGTCTTCAAACTCAGCTATTGTGAATAGAAACAAAGCCTAGCAATTCTACATCTGTGTCTCCAAACATTAGGTAATTTATACCTTTGAGACAGCAGCATTAACTAAATGATATACTGTAATTCCTAGATTTTCCTAATTTGTCTGTCACTTTTAGCAGTGCTTGTCTACTGCCAACTTTGACATACAGTGATCACTTGGAGGAGATCCTGTATACTAATCTATTGACAACTTTAACATGAATTTGTTACTCATTTAGCTACAGGATAAATAGTAAAATCCAAAAAATGGTATTGCAAGAAAGAAACAAAACTAATAAGGTTTTATGGAGTGAAAAACGTTTGAAAAAAGAAGCCAAACCAAACAAATCGCTCCACCCTAAACCATCAAAAATCTAAACACAAAACCCCACCATTTTCATAAAGAAATAAATGTGGTTGATGTATTACAATGTCTTGCTAAAGTTTATTAGAAGAAACAATGAAAATATCTTGAATAATTCCCTAGGAAGCTCACACTGTTCTTTTGTTACTAACTTCAAAATAACTTCCCATTACTTATAAGTACTTATGCCTTTTTTCAAGTCTAAATCATTGGATTGATTAATTAGAAAAAATAATATATTACATGTATCATATACCTTTTTTTCTTTGACACTTTTCCTTTTGGCTACTATAGGCAAAAGAATGACTTAAGTTGTTACAAATGAACTTCTCACTTGAGTGATTGAGTACAGAAGTAAACAGTTTCAGAACTTCAAATCTTACTGCTGAAATAACTATAATGTAATAAATCTATTGATACTGAACTTTAATAATACATATATTAAATTTGTGGAGATCATAAATTTAACATTCATCTGTGGTAGTTTGACCCTGGCTAGATGCCAGGCACCCACCACGCCACTTGATCACCCACCTGCTCAGCAAGCCAGAGAAGGGAAGAAAATAAGACAAATGTCTCGTGGGTTAAGATAAAAGCAGTTTAATATAAAGATAGCGAAGCCGCGCGTGCGCAAGAAGCAAAGCAAAGCAGATAAAGCTGTTACTCTCTACTTCCCATCAGCAGCGATGTCCGGCCACCTCCCGAGAAGTAGGGCTTCAATACGCGTGACGGTTGCTTTTGGAAGGCCCAGAATGAATCTTGCCTCCCCCTCCTGCTCCTCTCCCCCAGTTTATATTACTGAGCTGACGTCATATGGTATGGAATATCTCCTTGGTCAGCCTGGGTCAGCTGTCCCAGCCATGGTCCCTCCCAGGATCGTGCCCACCCACCGCTGTTGGTGAAGGTGGGGGAAGGAATGCTGGAGGGACAGCCTTGATGTTATGCAAGTGGTAGTCATAATATTGATATCAACACTGCACTGCAAGAGCTACTGTGGAAAATCACTACCATCCCAGACCCACTACATCATCTGATCCATAATTGCTCAGAGGAAGAATTTACAATTGATTTTGAGCTAAAAGGTGCATAATGCTTTCCAGCTTGTATAAAATACAAGAATTCAGAGAGAATACTACAAATAGGCAAGTGAGATTTTTCTGAAATGTTTAGGTACCAATGCAGACCACTTTCTCTTTCACTTTTTCCCAACTACTTCTACCCTGTTTTCTACTTAGCACCTTGCAATTAATTTGTTCTCTGACATGTTATCATACTATACACTGCAAAGTAATAGCATATGATGAGAAGTTGAACCAGGCTAAAATATTTTCAAAACAACAAGGCTATTTCTCTATAGAAGGTTGCTGTTGTTTTTGAAGCTCAGTCAGCTGTCTAATTTTTCCTAATAATCCTAGACTTTTTTCCCATTTAAAATTACTTTTTGTGAGATCTCAAAGATGTTTCATGTTTGTCTATGAGTATCTTTACTAAAGTAAATTACGGAGGAACACATTTCCTTTTGTAGCACTCATTCAAATTTTATTGCACTCTTATCTCAGGTGGAACATATGGTCCAGCCTGTTAGAACTATCTGAAACCCAACTGGAAATCCTGACTTCTCACAACACTGTTTTCTTATGCCATAGTCAGATGGTCATTTGCTGTTTGTGTTCTGCTTTCATAGCTAAAACGCTTCTTGACTTTATGCTAGAAGTGGCAAATAGTTTTTCAGATTTCTGTGTCCGACACTTCCCTCTGTCACACAGAGATGTCTTCTGGTTTCCTCCATATTCTGTTTGTGGCTTTTTTTTTTTCCCCTTGATCTTTCCCATCTGTTTGTAAAATTCATGAAATGACTGGTGATACGTGATCTGTTGCCATCCAAAGTTGCATAGTAGGTGAAGAAGCTACTCGTGTGTAGTTAGAGTTCAACAGAGAGATCTCTATACTGAGGAGAGGAAAGGTGCCTGAAAACAACTGTGTACAGCAATTTTAAACTATAGCTTCTATATATAAAATATAATGGAAAAAACGCAATACTTTTAAGGAAAAACAGATGTGCAGGCAATTCTATTTTAAATGTTTCTTCTTATTTTCTGTAATAATTTAAATTCTCTCTTAGGTGTCAGTGAATGTTTTCAGACCATAATGTAATCCAGATGGTGGTTTGTTGGGATTTTTTTGTGTGTTTTTTTTTTCCTGTTACCCTTCTCTTGTAGTTAGCTCCTTCTTATTATAGATAATAAACCTTCTCAACATACTGGCACAATTTCTTTGTGCTGATGGTTCATTAATTACAATGCTTTCTTCTTAACCGTTTGATGACAGCAGTAACATTTGTTGTAAAATGCAGTTATGAGCACAAAATTCTAGAATCCAAAAATAACCTAAACATGAGACACAGGTGAGTGAAAGGACGTGCTTTCAGGGTGATGTGCTGAATATAAACTGCTTTATGTCCTTTGAGTACATATTGCTTATCTTTTTCATATATCTGCAGTCATTAGTGGAACTCCCGTGTTTTAGTTGCAATTTGATTATTCAGATGTAATTTCATAACAATGCATTACCGTCCCAGTACCTCTGTTTTCAGACATGTAGGTTATTAAAACCACTTGAAAACTGCTGGAAGGTGCTGAATTGTGCTGATGTTTGTTTCTCACCCTTCCTTCTCACAAACCTTACTCGTAATCACTTGCTATCACTGCTTTCTCAATGCAGAATTGTGCAATAAAACGTACAGATGTAACTAAAACTAGTGGACTTTGGAAAATGAGTTAAACCATTATCTTGTTGCAGATGAAGTGTGTTCATCTATGTTGTTTGACTACTAGTGCAGAAGTGCTGTTGCAGTCATTTGCCTCAATTCACTAAGACAGAAGTCTACATTGGTGGTCTACATTTCTTGTTTGCTTTGAGTACTTATTAATTTCTTTTGTATGGACTGAATGAGCTTCACACTTAATAGAGCAAAAATTCTGCCATTCATCATCATGTAGTCACCACTAGTAACTACTTATGTTGAAGTGTGTGCGCTTTATCAATTTTTTTTTTTTAAGTGCAAGAAGTAGCATATATATAAACATACTGTGGAAGGCACTGAAATAGTGTTGTAGGAATACATTTCAACTCGGACTCCATGCAAAGTAGTTGTTAATTGGTATGGTAGGTAGATTATCATAAACATTACAGTAAGAATTTGTCGTGATTCAACCCAATTTGGCAACTAAAGACCACACAGCAACTAATTCCTTCCTTCTGCAGTGAGATGTGGCGGGAGAATTAGGAGTAAAAGTGAAAAAAAACTTGTGTAGTGTGATAAAGACAGTGTAATAAATAAAACAAAAGTAGCACATGCAAGCAAAGCAGAACAAGGAATTAATTAGCTACTTCCCATGGGCAGGCAGGTGTTCAGGTATCTCTAGAAAAGCAAGGCTCCAGCACGTGTAACGGTTGCTTGGGAAGACAAATACCATCACTCCAAATGTCCCCTCCTTTCCTCTTTCTTCCCTCAGCTTTATATGCTAAGCATGACACCATGTGGTCTGGGATGTCTCTTGGGTTGTTTGGGGTCAGCTAGGGGATGTTATGAAGCCAGTGTCAACAGCCTTGCTGAAGTCAAGGTAGATGATATCCACTGCTCTCCCCTCATCTAGCCAGCCGATTATGCACTCATAGAAGACTATCAGGCTGATCAAACAGGTTTTCGTCTTGCTGAATCCATGGTGACTCCCCCAATAACCATCTTTTCATTTATATGTTTAGTGATGATATTCAGGATGAGTTGTTCCATCATCTTTCCATGGATGGAGGTGAGGCTGAATGGCCTGTAGTTTCCTGGATTGTCCTTCCTGCCCTTTTTGAAGGCTGGAGTGACACTGGGCTTTCTCCAGTCCTCAGGCACCTCACCTGTCCTCCATGAATGTTCAAAATTGATGGAGAGAGGCTTAGCAACCACCTCAGCCAGCTCCCTTAGCACTCGTGGATGCATCCCATCAGGACTCATTGACTTATGAGCCTTAAGCTTGGCCAACAAGTCTCTTCCTCTTCCACTCAGGGCAAGTCCTCTGCTGTCCAGGCTATCCTACTATTCTTGCTGGACTAGGCTTCTTGAGGGCCAATCTTGCCCATAAAGATTGAAGCAAAGAAGGCTTTCAGTATTTTGACCTTCTTGGCATCCTCAGTCACCAGGGCACCCTGTGTGTTTAGCAGCGGGCTCACATTCCCCCTCATCATCCTTCTGCTGCTAATGTACTTGAAAAATGCCTTACTACTGTCCTTATCTTCCCTGTCTAAATTTAATTCTAGAAGGGCTCTAGCCTTGCTAGCTGCACCTCTGCATGCTCTGGCAATGTTCCTACATTCTTCCCAATAAGTCAGCCCCCGTTTCCACCTCTTACAGATGTCTATTTTCTGCCTGAGTTGTCCCAGCAGAGACTTGTGCATCCATGGAGGCCTCCTACCTTCTTTTCCTCCTTTCTTGCATCTTGAGACACACTGATCCTGGGCTTGGAAGAAGCAATGCTTGAAGACTGACCAGCTCTCTTGGGCACTTCTACGTTCTAGAATCTTATCCCATGAGATCCGTCCAAGCAGGTCCTTGAAGAGGCCTAGGTCGACTAGCCTGAAATCAAAGGTCATGGTCCTGCTTTGTGTCCTGCCTTTGCCACACAGGATCTTGAACTCTACCATCTCATGACCGCTGCAGCCAAGGTTGCCTCCAGCCTTCACATCCCCAACCAGACCCTCGTAATTTGTCCATACTAAGTCCAGCAGCACACCTCTCCTCATTGCTTCCTCAGTCACCTGGGACAGGAAGTTGTCATCAACATTCTGTTTTATGATGGTGTAAAAATGCTGAAGTATTTTCTCTGACTTTTTTTAGATAATTTTTAACTGGAAAAAGTTAACTGTTTTTTTTTTTTTTAAGAATTAATTGCCTTACGTGAACAGTCCAAGTCCAGCAATAACACACAGCAAGATTTTTCACAGTTATGTTTTTTACCATCAACTTCTCTTCCATCTTTTTGTTGGTGTGATGGGACCGCTACTTAAACAGATACCTCGTTTTCTTTGTTAATTATTAAATAGCTTCTTCCTCTGTAATTTGAATTTATCTCAACAACTTTGCAAACTTCAGAAAACAATGAACATTGTCTCTCGGTAGTTCTGATATGTTTTTTTCTAACATGATGCATAGAGGGGAAGATAGGAATATCCATAGAATACAAGACAGTCTTTTTCATGTAATTTTGGTAATTAGTATATCACAGTAGATGATTACAATCACACAATTTAGACTTTCACATCTCTGTGAAAAAAAATGCAGATAAGTTTAAATTAACTTTGAAGTTCAATACACAACTATATTTCTTCTTTTCTGGTACCAATTCTTGTTCTTGTTTAACAGTAATAGTATTTTCACTTTGCAATATGCAACTTCCTCTACCTATCATAAGTCTTTAGATAACAAAAAAGAATCTGTTGAGACTTCCACTTATCCTTTTGCATGATACCATCATGCAAATCCTGCTGTTCTGTAGGGACAATAGAAGCACGGTAATATGCATGTATGTGTGCATTTATTGTTTTGGGAAGCACCATAAATCTTTTATAAATCTCAGTCTTAACCTTGGCTATTCTGAGACTACTAAAGGAACAATATGAATACTGTTACTATATGTAACCAAATGCACTAAAGGAACAGTGTCAGACTTTTCTACTCAATTCAACTTTTTCATTTGCTCTTATGTATTGCTGCAGCAATAGCAGAGGATGTCAAAGTAACGTGTTGTTTGGGAACCAAACAAAATCAATGTTTTCATAGAGGTTTAGTAGAGCATTTTAACTTTTTCTAATTAGCAAATACTTTGTCATTAAAGAAAGTGAATCCCCTACATTTATTTAGTGGGAGAGAAAGAGTATGTATGTGCAAAAGGTTGTTTGCCATTGTAATACTTAAAACAGTTATTACATGCATGCATAAGGATTGAGCCATTCATGACCTTAAACTTTTCAGTTTTGCAGTTGTCTCTTAGAAGCTAGCCTGTGAGGGGTAAACAAAGGAGAGAATTGTAACATGTTTAAATAAGACCAGAAGAGCACCGTACGTTGTGATAAACAGGCAATTAAAGTGTTGCATTAACTTACTCTACTTGAGTAATGTTGAGTAATGTTCCTTAGTTCTGTGATTTCCTGAAGGTGATCATTTTGATACATAAATAAGTGAAGTTCAATTTGTCTCAGCTGCTCTAGAAAAGTGTGGTGCTGGGGGATGTGGGTTGGAGATGGGAAATAGAAAATAAGGAAATTCTTTTCCGGTGTTGAAAATTGTCTCTAAATCTGTTTCCCCCTTAACTGTGACTTGGACTTATGAATGCACAGTGTAAGAGCTAGATTGAATTGGATTGATTAAAATGTTGGTAAGGTTCTTTCCAAGGCCTATGACAGTGTTTGTGGGTCTTCTTTCATTTTTTGTAACATTGCTAGTACAAGTGTATTTGTAAAGAAAAAAAGGTTCTGTAACAATAGGCAACTACCACAGCTTTACCTGCTGGAATGTGCCTTATTCTAAGTATTTCTTACTTTTTTTTTTCTGGATGTCTCATATGTTACTGTATTACAATAACATCGGTTTTCTATTTCTTTCTTGCATTCAAACTATTTTCTGCTTTTCAGAACACTGTATGTCCATGGCCATACGAAGCTGGATTTCATGGTCTGGTATACTGCAATTGAAAAAGCAGCAGGTACAGATGGTAATGCACTACAAGACCAGCAGCTCAGCAAAAATGATGTTCCTATTATAGTGAACAGCTGTATAGCATTTGTTACACAGTATGGTAAGTATAGTGGATTTTATTCAACCGAAGATCATTTGTATAATACCTAAGCCCCCACACTGTCAGATCTTATTGAATGAGTTAATATATATAACCTAAAGTAAAACCATACCCCTTGTTAGCCTTCCCACTCTTTGATGCAATGATGAAGTACACTGCCGTGTATCTGAGAATGGGCAGTTTGGAGAAATACAAGTTGGTAGATGCTGTTTATAGACACCTTCTATTTTAAACATGTACTTGTTTGCCTGATGCAGCTTAGACTTGGGATCCAGTACCTCAGTGCAGAACACTTCATCCCTGAAGATAAGCTATCTGAACCAGGAAAGGCTATGGGCTGGGCTGATGAGCACATCTATTCAAAAAGTGTTATTAACTGTGGGGCCAAATTCAGTCCTATGTCTGCTTTTTTTTCAGCATAATTGCCTAAGGAAATATAGTGAGTTACTATTTGTTTAAGTAAATTTTGCCAATATAACTTTCCATAGCATTAGATCATATGCAGATGATATCTGGTGTCCTTTTTACTACTGTAAACTTGTCAATTTTCTTGTGACATGCTAATACATATCAACCTTCTACAAGTCTGTCTTTGGGATAAATGTGTATGTAACCCGTGTCAGTATGAGAGACTAATTTTTATATTTCAGTGATTGAAATCTGACTAAATTTTAATATGATAACACCAAACATTATGGTAAATAATTCTGTCTGGGTTACAACTGTTGCTTAAACCTCCACAAAAATATGGTTATGCAAAATAATGTTGTAATCACCAGCAGTAGGGATTATCCTAAGTGTAATTCACACTGTTTCATCCACTGTGATATTGTTAAAGCAGGGTAATCATGTCTGCCACTCAGAACAATAGCTATCTAAGTTCTAAATTGAAATTCAATTGCCTAATGTCTTTTAAACAAGTTAGATCTTTATTGAAAAACGTGGATTTTTACAGGATCAACATTACTGGATGTTAAAAAAAAATTGAGAGCTGAAGTAATTATTTGTCGCTCTTTTTTATGTGCATGTGAGTTTTGTGTCATTGGGGTAAAAGTTTTGTCTTTAGTGATGGTCTACAGACACTGCTGGGTCCCACAGCTGTTCCTGACAGTAACAACACAAAGGTAGTATTAAATGGTAGTACTCGTGGGCATTACAGGAAAGGTAGATTGCAGGAACATAAGGCTTGGTTTCGTAAGATTTGGCAGATACATAAGAAAAACAGGGATTTGTATAAAATACAATTATCTTTCAAGAAATGTGGGGAATGCCAGAAACTTCTCCATAAAGAATAACAACATAACGGTACATCTGTGCCAAACTCCCACAGGTTGTTTTGTTATGTTTTGTTTTTTTTTAAAAAGAGTCTTTGGCTACTTTAATATGTAGTAATTGAAGGTAGTTTCAACTGTGTATTAGACTATGAATTTTCTTTTAATTTGACTTTGATATTTTTAGTTGTTAAGTACAAAAATAGTGGCTGCTTGATGTCTTCCTGAACATGAGAAAAAACAGAAAAAAGGAATACTTTCTACAAATACTGAGGCTTTTAAGAATGAAATACTTCAAGTTGGATGAATACAATAATACTTTACTGAGTCCTAAGTTGATCAGTAGAGTAATAAAATAGTGGGAGTTTTGCTCATGAAAGCAGCTGTTTTATGTGTAATACAATACCAATCATCAAACCTTCTTTCCTTTATTGTGCTTTTTGAAGCTGTTGTTTTAGGAACTTCTGAAGATATGAAGAGATCTGGGGATTTGAACTGCCCATAAAGAATTTCTGAAATTGTAATCCTAGACTTGCTTAATATTATGATGTGTACTTTGGCAAAGAGGTCTGTTTGGATGTTAGCAGACTTGGCAGTGTTTTTACTAACAAAGTGAGTATGGGCAAAAGGTCAGAGAGATTTTAGTAGGAAATAAAGTGTGTTTGACAGGCAGAGAGTCTTTATGTAATAAGGTTTGAAATTTTTTGAAGTATTCATATGTATTTATTTTTCTGTCTTGTATTTCTGTAACTTTAGGTTTAGGTAGCAAGCAGATCTACCTTAAGAATGGCGATTCTTCTAATGTGGCTGAACTGCTGGAGAGCTTCAAAAAAGATGCAAGGAGTGTTAAACTAAGAGCGGGAAAACATCAGCTTGAAGATGTGACTGATGTATTAAAAAGTTTTCTTTCTCAAATAGATGATGCACTTCTTACTAAAGAACTTTATCCATTTTGGATCTCCGCATTAGGTAATGTATTCAATAAGAGTACAAGAAAGGATGTATTTTCAGTATCAGACTTGAGGGGATGGTTAATTGCCCTGTTGCAATCTTGTTAATTGGCAAAACAATTATAATGAGGAAAAAAAATCTTTAAAGTTTGAGTGCAATAAACTTATGTTAGAGGTGATTTTATTGCTTTAAGTGAACCAGAAGAATAATAGCAAATAGTCATGTTTCCTTGGCAGTATATCTATAAACAGTAAACTGATACTGCACTGTGTCCTAGTGGATCAGAAGTGTTAATATTTTATGGAAGAATTGACAATACAATTAAAAAAACCAGACAAATATTCAAGTAGGAGAAAAATGTGTTCTTTGTCTTTTGATCATATGTAGTTCAGTTCAAAAGCTGCAAAATGTTGATGCTGTCATCTGTATGATAGTTAAACGACAGTCTCGCTGCTTAAATTTTTCACATATCTTTTAAGAACATTTACACAGTTTTGTATATTAATAGTGCAAACTTGTTAACAACTGTTCCTTGTTTGTTTTTTTTTTTTCCTTAGAAAGATTAAATTTAATTTGAAATAAAATTTAGGTAACTACAACCCAAACTGTGACTTATGATGTATTTAAAACATGAAGATATATCTCTCAGTGTAGCTGAAAACAAAACTTTGAGATTACTAATACATAAGTTAGTTAGTCATTACATAAATTGTGATGATTTTTATAGTGTTGTTAAAAAACAAGTATATTTCTATTTGTTTCTATATTGCAGTATTTATAGATTGCAACAAAGAAACTCCCTCTCAAACCTTGGTATAAAATTGCTGATGATGCATAGCAGCAATAGATGCGTACGAAAGGCTAAGATGGAACATTAATTTCTGCTTTAATCTATGGAAAAGATATAGACCTTTTTACTGTGTGGCAATTTTTGTCTTTAAAAATATATGACAAGAATATTCCCCTCAGATTTTGCTAAAGGGTTGAACACAATCATGTTGCTTTAATATGAACTACTAGCAGTTTGAGAAATTCAAGTATGAATATTACACATTTTTTACCTATAACCTGGGTTTGAACAAACTAGAGGAAAGAATATTAAGAATTTATTCACTTACCAGAAGATTGCTCTCATCAGAAATCACAAAAAGCAATTGAGAATTTGTTAGCTCTTCTGTGAAAGTGCATAGGTGTGTTACAGTGATTTAACTTCTTGATTTGCATGTGAAGCTAAAATTTGCCTTCAGCTTTACTCCAGAGAATCCTGTTCTGTTATAGTTAAGTGACATCAAAAGTACTTGTGGGCAGAATAAAACACTTAGGACGATGGAGCAGAAGACCTTGAAACTGTTTGGTTTTGTTCTTTTGTTTATTTTTTCAAATTACTGATGAATTCCGAACATAGTGCAGTTGTTAGTGGAGAGTACTAGCAATCAGCTGGAACAGATGAGAGTTCTTCTGTGCTTTCTCTTTTCAGACACTTGAGAGAAACAAGGGACTGAAAAGACAAAGCTAAATAAATAATATCTACATTAACTTTGCTCATGCCCCACCAGGATTATGCTTTGTAGTACCTATGCAGCACAGGGCATCATACTTAACTTGAAGGTAGAGAGCTGTGGCTGTGTCTCAGACACTATAATTCCTAAAGCTGGAATTCCTGTAATCGTCTCTGCCCCTGTTCAGCTGTGTAACTTTTTTTTTTTTTTAACTTATTCACCACCCCTTCCCCTTTGCTCACCTCTTATCAGACTTACGTATCTGGATCTTTAAACTACTTTGGAAAAGTGTCTCAAGAATGACTGAAAATGAAAAAGATTAAAATGTCTTTTCCTTTCTCAGCTCTGGAAACTTTCAGGAGTATGCTTGCACTTGCGCATACGCAGATGTACTCACACATGTACACACAGAAAGTGCAGATTAGATATCCTTTGAGAAGAAAAATAATTGCTATCCTGGGATTTAGTCTTAATACTGTAGCAAATGGTGCATGAATATAGAACTGACCCTCTTTATTGCTGCTCCTGTTTTCCTGAGCTGGTTTGCAATAATAGACTTTGTTAATAGTAGATTTTCAGCAGTGTGTTTATGAAGAAGAAGTTGATTGTGCAAATTGTACTTTTATATGAGTAGATAATGCTAATATAGTTAAGATTCTGTAATGAGAACTGCTGTTGATTTTTAGTGTACGTTGTTATTAATGCTCAGTAATAATTTTCTGGCAGATACGCAGGATGAAAAGGAACGTGTGAGGAAGTATGGAGCTTTTATTCGGACACTTCCATCAGTCAATAGGGCAACTTTGGCTGCTTTAATTGAACATCTTTACAGGTCAACTCAAATGTTAAACTGTAGAAGAGAAATTTTTGTCATTTGTTCTCAATATAACTCTACTATAAATGAAATGTGGCTTGTTTCGTTAACTAGTAAACATCAAAAGCCTACCTGATTGTGCCAATTAATTATATTTGATTCCCTTTAATTTATAATGTGTCTTGTCTTTGGTTGTATTTTTAGCAGTAGGTATCTATAAATGTCAGTGAGATGGATCAGCCTGCCAGTGTATGTGTCCAAGTAGACTTATATTTGTTGTAGCATCTTTATACACACTCATTTTACTAAAGTCTGCTGGTGTTCCAGACTATTGCAAATGGCTTCTAAAAGATTTTTTTTTTTTTTATTTTCCATTTCTCATCTCTCATTTTTTTTTTTTAAGAAAAATGCCCTCTTTCATATTCTGTATTGCATGTTATAACTTTGAGAATTGACTGGTCTTTATGTTTTTGATCAGTGTGGCATTTTGCAACTGCGGTAGTGATAGAGGTCATCCAGAATACAAACTTCTTTAAGCAGCAAAGGTCATGAGTTATTCTGAGATCAAATATGCAGTAGCAAGTGTATAAAAAAATGTGACTTGGATGATTCTGCAGTGTCATGGTTAAATGATAATGGTCTATATGATATTATATTATCTATTGAACAAGTCAAATTATATTCCTGGTAAATAATAGTGAGTATAGAATGTGTAGAACCTTTTCATTACAGAATAGTGTTCAAAAGTTACATTACATAGCCAAGAACATAGCAGGTGTCTGTATTATTATTAAATTGATTAGTGCCATTATTGGGATGAAGTTTATAGTTAGTATTGTATTAATGATGTTTCTAAGCATATCCAGTTCAGATTATGTTAATACTGTTATATATGTTCTGAAAGTAGTTTGAATTCCTGTTTAGAAGGGCCAAAATTGATACTTTAGTGTTTGCTTCTAAAAAAGTATACGTTATATAAACAACACAACTGACATGAAAACTTTACTGTAAGTATAGAAACTAAGAAAGATCTAATTGCTTTCCACATTTTGTTTGATCTTGGATCATAAGTTTGTAGGATATACTTACATAACCTAACAAAGCTGTTGGTGCAGCCTACCCTGAGTACTGTGTGCAGCTCTGGACTCAAAGCTGCATTCAGGGAGGTTCAGACTTCTTATTGGAAAACACTTCTTTCCTGAGAGGGCAGTCAAACATTGGAATAGCCTTCTAGAGGAATGTTCAGTGCCCCAAGGTTGTCAGTATTCTAAGAGGCTTTTGGACAATGCCCTTAGTAACATGCTTTTGATCAGCCCATAAGTAATAGGCAGTCAGAATAGATGGTTGTTGTAGCTCCCTTCTGAGTGAACTATTTGATTCCAAATAGTTCTGATATCACTTGAGATGCAGATAAAGTATATGTTTTCATTTCTATAATGAGACAAATAATATAAATAAATAAATTAAAAAATCAATATTAATTTACTCATTTTATTTCATTGCATTTAATGTAGTTATGTTTTAAAAGAACTCCATATTCTGTAGAGAAGCCTCAGACAATTAAAGGAACAGTGAAACCTAAATGTGTTTGTTTTCTTCAACAGGGTGCAGAAGTGTTCTGAAATAAATCATATGAACCCTCATAATCTAGCCATGGTGTTTTCCTCATGCTTATTTCAAACTAAAGGCCAAACTAGTGAAGAAGTCAATGTAATTGAAGATCTAATAAAAAATTATGTGCAACTTTTTGATGTAGGTATCTTTATACAAAAAATGTCCTAACTGCTGAACAGTTAGCATGCTAAAATATAGAAATCTTCTTGAAGATGATCTTGATATAGTGTCTGAGGATTTTGATCCCTAATTCTAAGAAAATTTTAAATCTATGACTATTAAAAGTAATACTAATATTCATATTTTATGGGCCTGATCAGAACTGAAGCACAGAAGAATCCTGTGTTCTCAGTTTCTGAGCTGTGACTACAATAAAGATTGAAGAAAGTGGTTCCTTAGGCATAGAAAGAACATTGTTCAACTGGACAGCAGAGATACTACTAGCAGTAATTGGTATTAGCCATGTTGATTTAGAGTTTACTATACCACTTTAACATTGTTTGGCAGTTTTTCATGAGTCCTCTCTTCTGATATGTATTTGGTCAAGTTTATAGTAACAAATCTCATAAATGAAGTGCTGTTTCTGATGGATAGAATATTTTGCATAGCCCCTTCTACAAGAACGCGATTAATGGTATTGTTAATTGTAACAATATTTATTACTGTTATATTATTATTACTTACTATTGTTAAATTCAAGCATTCTTTTTATTTGTATTTATCTTATTGTCTTAAATTCTAACATAAACTGGAAAATACTCATTTATACTAGCTCTTTTATACTTACCAATTTATCCGTTTTAAACAGATAAATGAAGACCAAGTCAAACAAATGGATATAGAAAACAGCTTTATTACCAGGTGGAAAGACACTCAGGTAAGTGGCAAATATCAACTAGTATGAAAACAACTATAACAAAGACTACTATTTATAGGTTTTTGTACTTACATTTCTAAATGTAAATTTCTAAGTTTACATAGTGACTAGTGCTGACTACTACAGAGCCAGGGAAAATGAAATGAACTAAAAGAGGAAGTATAGACTGATAAAGCAAAACAGTCCAGTGTAAAGCACGCTCTGGAATTGAGTTCTGGCCTGAGTACCAGCATAACTTACAGATTGTTACGTGCTTCTACTATGCTTCATAAATTGTACTAGAAGGAAGATGGTCAACATTTGCAAATGTGAAAGTGATGACCTGTCTTTTTTTTTGTTTGTTTTAAACTTGTGTATTAAATATCTTCAGTTAATATGTATTAATACTTCTGTTATTTCATAAGCTTTGAGTATGCGTGGCCTCTTAATTAGTTTCACTATACCTTTGAGTTTAAAGAGTCTGAATCTTAAGCCAAATCCTTTTTTGTGACAATTTCTAGAACCTCAAATATTATTTGGAGAAGCTTCTGGCACATATATTCAGTCAAGCTGAACTTTGGGACACAATATAAGAAAATGGGATTGTTTGTGCCAGTTATTATCATATCGAGTTCTGGTCTTACCTGTAACAACTTTTGAATAACTTCAGAATGCTAAAGAACACTGAAGCAACAGCAGGTTTCACTGTCTGAATTATATTTGTGTACAGTCCTAATTAAGGCAAAAATTGGTAAGTTTTGTAATGCT
The DNA here is from genome assembly GCA_013401255.1 of Urocolius indicus. Taxonomy (NCBI): domain Eukaryota; kingdom Metazoa; phylum Chordata; class Aves; order Coliiformes; family Coliidae; genus Urocolius; species Urocolius indicus. The sequence goes on from WBNH01006465.1 coordinate 247,702, forward strand.
ACCAAGGTTGAATTGAGAGGTAAAAGGAAGTGTTGGGAGCTTAAAAGCTTCTTCAGGAGTCTAAAGTAGTGGAGGAGAAGCTTTCAGTGAGTTGGAAACTTACAGGGCTTTAGAAAGTAATAGAAAGTTAGCAGAAAAAATCTATAATGCTTTATCTGCTGACTGTCTTCCCCCTCTCAGCAACAGTTTTGCTGTGCCTTGGAAGTCATCATTAAGAAGACAAGGTCTTGCAAATACACATTGAAATTGCACGTTCTCTGAATTGCTATCTGGAGTCTTATTTTTATCTTGTATTCCCTTATTGTCTGGGTCAGAGTGGCATGAAGCTTTCTGACCATAATGATCTACTGTGAATGTGCATACAGAAAGTAGCATGCCTATTTCCTCCTTTTGGTACCCAGTGGGGAGTGACCAAGTCACTAACAGACAATTCAAAGCTTCTTTCTGGTGTTCATCTTACAGAATGGGGACATCAGCCTTGTTAATGGCAAAAAAAAAAAAAAAAACCTCAACCCAAATTTGAAATCCCTAAGAACATTCTTTAAGGCAAAAGTTGAAATTTTTTTAATGGAACATATTAGTTCTGGAGTCCATGAAAATGACCTCAGAATTAAGATTAAAGAATAAAATTTTGAAGCCTAAGAATAGTTAAATGCACAGACTTTTAAAGATATTGATTTCCATGATTTTAGAACAAAAGAAAATGCTTGTTATAATTTGTTTACAAGACTAACATTTTTCAAGCAACTCTGGGAAGCTTTGATAGTTTAGTTTTTCCAGAAAGTATTACAAACATTTGAGAGATGTGAGATCATCATAAGGATCATCCAGTCCCAACTCTCTGTTTCTGGCAGGACTACCTAAACCTAAAACATAGGACTAAGTATGTCATCCAGATGCTCCTTGAACTCTGCAAGTCTTGATGTTAAGACCACTTGCCTGGGGTCCTGCTCCAGGAACCTTGTTGAACTTCATGAAGTTATTCTCTGCCCTATTCTCCAGCCTGCTGAAGCCTTCTGAATAGATCTATAGAGCTGATAAGCTCTTTTCCCGGTTTAGTGCTATCTACAAACTTATTGATGAAGTGCTCTGACCTATTATCTGGGTAATTGATGAAGTCTTCTGGCTTTTCAGCCAGTTTTCAGTCCACATGACTGTCTAGCTATCTAATCTGTACTTTCTCAGCTCGTTGATGATGATGTTATGGGAGATGTTTAGTAAAGTCAAAGACTTTACTAAAACTGAGGTAAACACTACCTACCACATTCCTTTCATCCCCTTCTCTTCTCTAGACTAAACAGCCCCAGTTCCTGCAGCCTTTCCTTGTATGAAAATGTTCCAGCCCCATGATCATCTAGGTGGCTCTGCGCTGGACTCTTCAAAGTTCTCTGTCCCTCTTGAACTGGGGAGCCCAGAACTAGACACAGGACTCCAGATGAGGCCTCACCAGGGCAGAGGAGAGGAGGAGAAGAACCTCCTTTGACCAGCTGGCTGCAGTCTTCTTGATGCATCCCAGGATGCCATTGGCCTTTTTGGCCATGAGAGCATATGTTAGCTTATGTTTAGTTTCTTATCAATCAGGACTCCTAGGTCTTTTTCTACAGAGCTGCTCTTCAGCAGTTCGATCCCCAGCCTGTACAGGTGCATGGAGTTGGTCCTTCCCAGATGCAGGACTCTGCACTTGTCCTTGTTGAACCTCATGAGGTTCCTCTCTGCTCAACTCTCAAGCCAATTGAGATCCTGCTGAATGGCAGCACAGCGTTCTGGTGAAACAACCAGTCCTCCCAGTTTGGTGTCCTCAGCAAATTTGCTGAGGGTACCCTCTGTCCCCTCATCCAGATCGTTGATGAATATGTTGAACAAGACTGGCTCCAGATCCGATCCCTGTGGAACTCCACTGGCCACAGACCTCCAACTCGATTTTGTGCCATTGATCACCACCTTCTAGGCTTTGTCATTCAGCCAGCTCTCAATCCACCTCACTGTCTGCTTGTCCAAGCCACACTGCCTGAACTTTCTGAGGAGGGTATTATGGGAGACAGTGTCAAAAGCCTTTCTGAAGTCATATGACTGAGTTGTGAAGGTGATTAGTGTGTGAGGGCTACTATTAGCTGAAGTGCCCAAGCATTTCCTGGCTTACTCTCTGATGTTGGGTCCCCAATCATGTAAGAAGCAGTATTTCCATATTAAGATTTTAGCACAAGATTTCAGGATCTCGTATGTACTGTTCTGTCCTAGACTAAGCACTTCAGTTACTTGTGAAATGGGTAGGTAAGGGAGACTTTGAATCTTAATAGCCAACATGATGCATAGGAAGCCTTCTGACCTAGCCAGTAGATGGATCAGTAGCTGGGGTGCTCAAGGAAGGAAGATCTCAAATTCCCTTTCTCTTGCCTATCTGACCTGTGTGTGTCAGATGTTGATTCACAGACCATCTTAAGATAAGGTATTTTCTAAAGAAGAACTTGAATATGTTCTTCCATTTTAATATGCAGATGAAGACTGAAGAGGCTAAATACTTGCTTGAGCAAAGTAAAGGCTGACCTGAATGTGTTTTTCCTTCTCTTGAATGTTTATGGTTACAGCTTTATTAGCTGAAATGCATTATTTCCTTTATGTCTAATTCCACCTTTTCACAATCCTTCCACGATTTTCAATCACTTGAAATAACTCAGAGCCCATCTGTTGTGGCACTATCTTGGAAATGTGAATTCAAATAATTGGGCTTGGCAGTTGACTCAGTGTACGTCCTTGATGAGTTTAATGGTCAGATGAATTTTACTTCTTGGCTTTATCAAGATGGCACCAGACTTAAGCAAGAGAATCAACTTCATGTACCAAGAATGTTTTCAGAGAGAAGGTTAATTTGTTGAGTAACCATAAATGTAAGTGACCTGATTGTTTTAAGGATTACTATTGTGAAACTGAGCACAGAAAACTCTGTTCAGTTCTTTTTGCATTGCTCAAGACTTTATATGACAAAATGCTTCGTATTTCCATGTGAACAGTTACATAAACAGAGTAAAAAAGTTTCAATAATATGTGTATGCTAGAAAATTTCAACATGAAAAAGAGACAGAAGAATTATTATTAATTGAAATATTATTATAGTAAAGTACCACCTTTTTTACTCTCTTCTAGAAATATTTTACTATTAAGACATGGAAAAATATTTTATGCTATATAATTTTCTATGTGTGGGCAAAATGGATTTGTGCTATAAATTTGGTACATTGTTTTATGTCTGTATTCTTTAATATAGACTTGAATGGCATAAAATGGAAAATAATATACAGAATGATCGACTTCTCGTTTTCCTAGATAGGACAATGATCTCAGCTTAAAACTGTGGTCCATGTTCTTATCTCTATGTGGTGGTTTAGGCCCATCAGGGAACAAAAGACCACGATTAGCCTCAAGTACCACAGACTTGATGATTGCTAAAGGGCAGGGAGAGCTTAATTGCCACTTAAGGTGCAGGACAAAACAGACCAGGCTACTCGGCTTGGGAAAGAAAACAGAAAATAATTTAATACCAACTAAAACATAAAACCCCAAAACATATCCAAAAACAAAACAACACAGAATGGTACAGAAATGAAGAGTCCGACCAGCCCTTTAAGACCACCTGCTCCCCACTCCTCCCCTCTTCCCGGGCTCAGAGCCCTGATCCTGGTGTTTTATACCTCCATCCCCCCTGAACGGCCCAGGGGGCAGGGAGTGGGGGTTTCAGTCAGTCCATTCCTGATGTCTTCTGCCATCTGTCTAACCTCAGGGCAGGTGGGCTCCGCACCAGTCCTCCTTGCAAGTCCGTGGGGTACCTCACACATGGCAGCCCTGCACGGGCTGCACCGACGCGCATTTGTCCCAAAAGTTGCAGCTCCTCTCTGCCTCTCGTGTGGGGCTGCTCTGAAGCACACAGGCTCTCCAGCATGTCCTGTGCCATGGCCGCCCCCCTCCACAGTCTCTAGCCCATCCGGGCGCACTCACATGGAGCTGCTGCTGCTGCTGGCTCTCAGTTCTGCTGTTGCCATCCATAGGTTGCAGGGGTACCGCCTGCGTTCTCACCATGGCTTGCAGAGGGGTCTCTGGTCTGGTGCTCCTCCTTCCATCCTCCTTCTCCGCCTGTGGAGTCTGCATGGTCACCTCCATCTTGTACCACCCTTACACCTCCTGCCAGGCACTTCAAATTCCCGTCCCTAAATAGTGATCGCAGAGGCGCCAGATTGGCCCAGCCGGGCTGGGGGGTGGGTCTGAACCCAGGAGCTGGGGGAGAGTCCAAAAACTTTTACCGGGTCATCACTGCAACCCGCTCCCCCTGTTACCAAGCAAAAGCAACTCCTTGCTAAACCATGACACTCTACAAAGAAAATAAGGAATAAAAAATTCCTAGAACTTTGATCTCTGGGAAAATTTAAAATTTTATAAATGGAGTGATTCCAGGTTCCTGCTTGGAAAACATCAATTATTAATATTTCATACACTATTTCACAACCTCTTAGGAGATAAATAGTAACTCATCTGCTTGATTTTATTAATTGGTCTCTGTCAATATTGTATCTGAAGACTAAAATTCAGTTTGAGTTAGAAAATGGTTTTGGATCTTATACAGTCATTGGTATCTTTGCTCTGTGGCATTTCTTGCGGAAAGAGCAAAGAAAAGTCAAGATAGCAAGTACAGACTTGGCAGAACTTAGTCGTCTAGGAACACTTGCCCCAGACAAAGGACTTTACCTTTTTATTGTTCTAAACAAGCAATGGATATTGCAACACAACCCTTACTTTTTAATGGCAGATGAATTGAAGTTTAAACTGCTTTTAAGGATAGTGACTGCATTTTTTTCTGTTATGACAACCTGTTCCATGTAGATGTAATAACTGAGGAATGGAGTCTTCAAGAGCCTGACTGTCACTTGTGTCAGTTTGATTGCAACCATGAACATTTTTCTACTCTGAATTAAGTTGTGGAACAGTTCTTACCGTTGTCATTTTTTCTGTAGCAGACATGATTAATAGAACTAGTGTTCCATTTAAAAAATACATTTTTTTGAAACTCCATGTGCACGTAACATGTGAAATACAAGTATGTCTAGTGCCTGGGACCACTTCAATGCAAAAGAGAGTAATTCTGATGAAAGATGTTGCATTTAATATTAATTCCAAGTGTAATCTGCTTCTACGTGATAACCAGGATGTTTCGAGACTTTGTATATAACTTTTTCTCTAGAAGACTTGAGTATTTCCCTAACTGTGTGGTATTGTCAGTAGGTTTTGCTGGAGTAATACACCAGAATTAGACCTGGACTAACACTAAGTGCTTTTGAAAAAGACCTTCCTCTTTGTTATATTTTACATTTACAATTTCTGTCTTGAGTGTGAAGTGTATATTACTCATAACATTGGAAGATTAGATTATATGGATGCCTACACTTTATTTCATTAGGCTTGGCTATATGGACTTCTTTTAAAATGCCATTGGTAAGTGCATTTGATACTTTCATTAACACTGTATAAAGATATTCTGTATAAAGAATATCCAGACCCCAGTCAGTTAGCAGGAGCTATATTTGCCTGTACAAACCTGAAATACGATGAACGTTTTCAGAATAGAGACAGTGGTTAATTGGAATGGTGTAGCTTTAATATGATATCCATTTATTTCATTGAAATAATAAAAGATATGCTGAAACAGTCTTTTTCAGCTGTTCTACTTCCTCTGTCAGTAGCTATCATCATTCAGCCTGTAAGCATTATGCATACAGAAGACTTGCATATGCAGACCAAGTAGCATGGAGATTGGAATTCAGGCTAACTCCTGGGAAACTTTTTTGAATGGGGTTCCAACTACTCTAAAAACTGATGACATTGTGCAGACCAAGTGATGCAATGGCAAGAGTGATTAGGCCTCAAACAGCTACAGTTAAAAGTTGTGTATCAGAATCCATTCCATTTAACATCTGATAGTCTGACATTATTGCATCAAAACGTGCACATACTTGTGGGAAAATCGGTCATGCAGATACATTTTGAGTATATTAGGTTGCTATAGTAGTAGCAACACAGCAACTCCAGGCTAGTGATGCAGAGTGTTCAGAGAGAAACTGAACCAATTTTTTTCTTAAGGCTTGAAAGTTCTCATGTCTGAAATGTCACTGAAGTTCCGTTCCAGGTGGCACTTCATTAGCTGCTCTTCATTTTCTGTCCACCATATACTTACACCAGCTGTTTCTGTTTGCTGCTGCAATTTACATCACATTTTCTCTCCATACGGTTGTTTACACAAACCCAGTGGAAATCAAATGTCAGCTTCATTCTTATTTCAAACCTTTTTTTCCGTAATATCATCTAAAAAGCAAATTTTACAACTAAATGAGCTTTTATTGACTCTGTGCCACTATAATTAAGCAGATTTCTTCAAAGTAGCTTTGTAAGTTTTTTTCCGCACAATGTTTCCGTTAGTTTTCTATTCTCAAAGGCTGAACTGACTTTAAAGTCACCATTTTTTAACATGCTTTAAAATTGTGTGCTGCCATTGATTTTTCCACAGAAATGTAGTTTTAACTTCTGTAGATGAGTCAAAATGTATCCCAAAGGTCACCTGTTTCTATAATTTTCTCATATTCTGTATAGGATACATTTTTTTGCTTAAATTCTTTGTTTGTAATAGTATATAAATAAGTAGCATCATTATGATTACTGTTCTCAAAATAAGACACAAATTGTTATTCCTTATGTTAATTTGGTTATTAATTCTTTGTCTTGACTTATTCATAAGAGTACACATTCTGAAAGGTCCAGATTTATGCCTTCTTTTTCTGCCTGAAATGATACTCTGATCATCCCCATGTATTTAATTTTAGAAAACATTTTTTGTGTTGGTGTGGATTGCAATCTTTTGAAGATGCTTATGACTGTACTGCAAAGGATGTAGAGCAGACATTTTTGATTGCAGAAAAGTAAAGTAATTTCAGATCCACAAAGATAATTTTGTTGCCATATGTGAACAAGCACATATATTTTGGTATGTGTAAGGATGGGAAATACTAAATTCCTTCTTATTAATCAGATTTTTGTCCTTGATCATAAAATGTCACATTTACTGAATTTCCAGTTTCTTTATAAGTTTCCTATTGTATAGACATTCTTAAATTGTGGTTGTTGGTATTGAGCATATTAAACTATATTACTTCATTAATTTTTTAATCGTCTAGTTATTCCACATTAGCATTGTGCACATAGTTTAGAAAGCTCTCCAACAAATTGGAAGAGGTATGCTTAACAGAGGTTGATATCAACAGCATTTTCTGTTATTCTGTTTAAAAATATGTATTGACAAATTTTCATTGTAATTAATAATCATAAATGGAATCTTTGTAGCAATGAATTTTGTTTCTTTGGATATGTACATATGACTATACATGACTGAGTGACTCTAATTTGGACTTTTTGTAGATAAGTGGGTGGAAAAAAGTTTTGAGTTCAGTAGGTTCTAGCAAATCTATTGCTGATTGTACTTTCCCTTTTTTAAAGACAGTCTAATTTATTTTAATTGCTATTTTTTAGGTTTCTCAGGCTGGAGATTTGCTTATTGAAGTTTACGTGGAAAGGAAGGAGCCAGACTGCAGTATTATAATCAGGGTTAGTGTATAAAGTGATAACAGTGTTTTTGCTCAGCACTTTCTCATGAAGTATACCAAATTCATTTTCATTTGTATTTTTATATCATTACATCATGAAAGTATCAATTTATATATATCACTATTCTTTTAAATATCTATTTTTTTTTAATTACCATGTGGCCTAAATTTTATAAACATTGATTATTTTGCATTTTTAAGGAGAATATTAGGGTATACTTTAAAAGTGAGATGTCCCTTAGTTTTACTACAGTATACTGTGTTATAAATTCTTGCATCTCTGTGGTTGCAATATTTAAAAACTTTACAATGAATGCTGACTTTGTTTAGCAGTAGAATGTCATCTAAATTACCTTCCTCCTGATTTTTCGTTTTGCCAGTGGTAAACTGCTTTCCTTGAGTGCTAAGAAACCAAAGCTTCTGTTGTGGTTTAACCCTAGCTGACATCTAAGCACCACATGGTCCCTTGCCCTCTCTCCTCTGATGGGACGGGGAGAGAACTGGAGAAGTGAGAAAACTCATGGGTGAATTGTATTTTATTAAGTAAACAAAAAAAAAAAAAAAACACAAGCAAAGCAAAACAAAGAATTCATTCACTATTTCCTATGGGCAGGCAAGTGTTCAGCCATCTCCAGGGTTCCATCCCACGTAATGATCAGTGGGGAAGAAAATGCCGTCACTCCAAATGTTCCCCCCTTCCTCCTTCTTACCCCAACTTTATATGCTGACTGTGATGTCATATAGTAAGGAATGTCCCTTGGGTCAGTTAGTTCAGCTGTCCTGGCTGTGTCCCCTCCCAACTTCTTGTGCAACCCCATCCCACCCGCTGGTGGGGTGGAGTAAAAGGCAGAAAAGGCCTTGACTCTATGAAAGCATGACTCAGCGGTAACTAAAACATCCTGATGTTATTAACACTGTTTCCAACATGAATACAAAACATAGCCCCATGCTAGTTACTGTGAAGAAATTAACTTTATCCCAGCCAAGTAAGAAACTAGCACAGCCTGTTACTAATTCTAATTGAGATTTTTCACCCATGCGTCTGATAGTGTATTTTAAACAAACTTGTCTTCATGTAGTAGTGTTCTCTTGTTTAGATAGTGAGACAAAAATTTCATTTCTGTAATGACAAAGGGCAGACATTTTTAAGAAGAAAGTAGAAAATGGCAATGCTTTGTTGGGGTTTTTTTTTGATGTTATACATGTTAGTTTCCTTTTTCTGTTCAGTATGTGACTCCCAAACACTTTCATTTGTACAGTTATGCAGTATAACATACATAGACATATACATACAGACACATGAGATGTGCTTGTCAAAGTAGGAATGAAGATGGGAAATGCAATGCTGAGGTGAAAAAAGAATGGTACTCCTGTCATATTTGCCTTCCCATACTCAAGAAAACAAATCAAGGTTGGTTTGGTTTTTTTTCCCCAGACTTTTGAAGGACAGAGAAAAGAATCAAGTTACTAAAGTGTCAGTCAGCTAAAAATTATAACTTCAGGTTTATGGAACACAATAAGGAAAGCGTGCTGGAGTCTGACAAATAATTTATGGATTTTCAACTCAATATATCTGCTGCATTTTTTTTTAAGTCAATAACAGGAGGGAGATGTGGGGAAAAAGGTAAATCAGTAATTTTAGTTATTATAAACTGACTCAATTTGTATTGCAGGTGTCACCTTTGATGGAAGCAGAAGAATTAACTAATGATGTTTTAGGAATCAAAAACATTATTCCCAACAAAGATGATATCTGGGCTACTTTTGAAGTACTTGAAAATGGAGAATTAGGTTAGTGTCAATTAAATTTATGCATATTCATTGAATGTTACTATTTTTATTCTTTAATACTTAGCAATTGAAAGCATAGTTTAAGTTACTAACAATTTTATGGAAAGAAACCAAAAATTAGCCTTCATGCTGTTGGTTTACATTTGATTACGGGGGCATCTGCATGGTTTCTTCCTACATTTTGCCAGAAATAACGTGACAAGTTGTTTAAAAATGCTTATAAATTGGGGGTGGAAAAAATTGTTTTTGTATTACTCTGCTTTGCAGCTGATTACTCATCAGCTGTGGAAAAGTAGGTCTTGTCAATAAATGTGAAAAAAGAAACTTGCATTACAATGTGAGCAGTTGATTTTGTAAGAATTAATGTTTTTCAGAAAATGAAAGGATAAAATGCATGTAATACATAGGGGAAAGTATTTTAAAAATTATTTAGTCACACATTTTATATGTGTAAATGAAAAAGAAGGCATTAAGTGTTTATAGCAAGTGGCATTATGGTGTAACTAGCAGAAGCTTGTATCTTTTGTTTTAAATATGGTTCTGTAACCAACAAAAGTAAATGTCACACAGTCACAATATTCATGAACTATAAAGGGCTTTTAACATGGGAAGTACCTTATGCATGCTGGAGCTTGCACTTTGTTACTAGGGATACTTAATTTAGATATTTTTTTTTAAATAAAATAATCTGATTTGCAAAGAATACATGGGAGACAAATATGCTTTTAGTTAAAAAGCAACAGCTATATGCATGTCATAGTGAGTTGCTGCTCTTATTGTTTTCAAGTTGCAGAAGTGAACTGTGGTCTAGTTTATTTCTATAGGGAAGATATCTATTTTCAAGTTAAGAAAAAGAAAAGCACAAAACTAAGATTACTGAATGTTCCAAGACTGTATACTTTTCTTGTACTTGATTTTTTCAGATGTGCTTCCAATAGCCTCTTCAGATTTACTAATATTCCTGATATATACACTCTTGACCTTGGCAATATTAATAATGAGAATAGAAGTGCATTCTCCCTTTTGACTTCAAAGAAATGACCCTGATCCCTCTTGTCATCTTGCAGTCTTGTAGTGATGGCTGTGTAGAGTTGTAAAATAGAGTTCAATTCCAGATTCAAAGATGCGGGTGTCAACTTGACAAAGAATGCTAGCATCTAGTATCTATAGTAGAGTCATGATAACTCCTACGAGTACTTTAGAAATCCAATTTCTTTTGACTGAGTAATGGAAAAATTTGAAGAGGGAATTTTATTTTCTTAAAATTTATGTATAGTGCTTGCAGGCAAATAAAAACTAAACATGTCCAAGAGAACATAAAAGTAAATACAAAAGACTCTCCAGCAGCTTCCTAAGGTATTTATTTGGGTGCAACAAATAGTATTTTAGTGTGGGCTAGAAATATTGTCTAAGCTAATGACTATGGAAGACCTGCAAAATTAAACTTAAGAGTGAGGCACTACAGACCCTCTAGGATGATAAGTATTGTCAAGGGACAATGTATCCAATTGAAACAAGAGTTTACAATGCAAAGCAGAAATGGCATACCAGTGCTGTAAAACCGAAACAACAAACAGAAAACAAATTCTGTCTGCAGTCAGTAGAGACTGTTTTGATGAAATGTCTGCTTCGTGGACAGCTTTCTGGAGGGATCTGTGCATCAGAACAGGCGAACTGAATTAATAACATTGAAAAACAAAAATAATGCATGCAGTAAGAGAAACATTCAGGAAGACTTCTATGATGCTATGACTGAATCTAGCAGGTTTTCAAAAGGCTGAAACATACAGGAAATGTTAGAGAAAAATAGTACTGTGCAGTCTTTGGTCCAAATGTGACAATAAAGAGCCAAAGACCTGCTTGAGTCTTTGCTGCTGCAAGTTGATCTTACTAGCATGATTTAACAAACATCTTTGAACATTATGCAGTCCAAGGCATTTACAGGTAAATTGAGATTCTGACAAATGATAGGAGAAAAAAAGTTGACCGATTCATTTCAAACTTACGTTAATGATTGGAACATCTGACAGAAATTAATTTTCTATTTGTCTACCATGGTTTGGTACTTTACTAGTACATGATGATATTCAGTTTGTTACACTCAATCCTGAAGTTTTATGAGAGTAATTTTACTTTTTAAGATATACTGTCCTGAAAATGAACCCTGAGAAGGCAAGAAAATTAGTTTTATATTTTCAAAAATGTAATTTTTTTCCTGACAGTGTTATTTAAGGTGAAAATGACTGGATTTGGATATTCGCCAGTGTATGATGACCTAAGTAAAGGGGTAATTTGTGTTGGCTGCTTGCTGTTCAAAATGCTAAAATTGCAGTATTAAAATTATTATTAAATTATTTGCATATAGAAAAGTTGAAATGATTGATAATTTTATCTAACTTAATGCAGATTGTTCAATACCATATGCTTTTACAAAATAGGGTGTATATTTTTTTTAGTAATTTGTGCTTGATAGATAGTTTGTAAATGAGGTGTGTTGCCAGTAAAATAGCTAATGCATTTTAGCATGGTGATTTATGTACCATGTAATCTATGATGACAGATGGTCTTAAATGTAACTATAAATATAGCAGTAGGAGTTTACTCTGGGAGTGATGATGTTCTAGGAAGATGTGGTGATTTGCCAGTGTTTCCTGTCTTTGATTTGTCAAATTGTTCTCCTTAAAATGCATTTTTCTCTCTTGTACAAAGGCAACAAGTTGTTTTAACATTTCCAATTTAGAATTCACAGTTTCCCAAAAGTTGACAAGAAAATTTGAAAGTTTGGCCATTTAAAACAAAAGAGCCAGAAGAAATAGTGCTATAAAGTAGGGATTGAGCTGCTTTGTGCAGAATGGTTTGTTTTTTTTTTTTTTGTTAGATTGCTGTGTTGTCATGTCTGAATAATAAAATTGTTATGTAAGATTAACAAGTCCTCAGGTAAAGTGATTTTTTTAATCCCAAAACAGTGTCAATCTTTCTGTTTCTTAGGTGCGTTATTTGTGGCTGCTGCTTTCTGAAGCTCTGGTGTTCAGGTGTTAGGAGTTTAGGAAAACTTAATCCACTACTACGTAGTGCTGGACAGTCCCAAATCAGCTGTTCACATTTCATATTCATCTACTATAGCAGAAATGAAAAAAATGAGATTATGGCAGCATCCTTTCCCCTTCAGTACTCGAGACGCGGCTAGACCATGTGGCCAAGCATGACAGTGTCACAGAGATGTGACTTTCCAGGAGCTGTACACAGGTCTTCTCAAGGCCTAACCCACATAAGTTGGTATGCAAATGGAAACTCAGAATTTTTGGAACAATCAAAGAAGACAAGAATAAGGGGGATCTCATTAAAATAAGTATTTGAAAGGTGTATGTCGAGATGATGGAGTGGCAGTTTTTTCTATTGTCTCTAGTTACAAGACATGGGGTAATGGACATAAGCTGGAACACAGAAAGTTCCACTTTAACATGAGGGAAAATTTATTTACTGTAAGGGTGAGGGAGCCCTAGCACAGGCTGCCCAGGGAGTGTGTGGAGTCTCCTTCTCTGGAGGTTTTCAAAACCTGCCTGGACATGTTCCTGAGTGACCTGATCTAGATGGACCTGCTTTAGCTGGAGAGGTTGGACGTGATCATCTCTAAAGGTCCCATCCAACGTCTAGCATTCTGTGATTCCATGATCTCACTTTGGACATAAAATGGCACTTGGATCCACTGCTCTAAGTTGTAGCCTGCAAAGCCATTGTTAAGGTTTTTGTGCTCTCATTGATTACAGTGCGTGATTACTGCTGAGCAAGTGGAAGCCTTTAGGGGGATTTGTGTGCATGTGTAGAGGAAGAACTAATAGAGTGGGAAAGGGTTTTTTAATACAATCTCCTTCCAACCACATCAATGCTGGCTTGAATGATACCTCAGGCTGTGTTGCAGTGCATGTCACACACAAATTTCTACTGAATATGATAATGCAGATTTAGGAGCTGTTTTCAAGATCTTCACAACTTTCATTTTGTGTATGAACTGGAATTCTGGCTGGACTTTCATAGCACTGCAGTTTTACTGTCCTATGAAAGGATCTCAAAGTCTCTCTTAGGATGAGTTGATACCTATCAGGAAATGTACATTTGAGCAACTGAAGTGTTTAAGTGCACACATACAGTCTAGTCATGCCTTCATCTATTGGTATTTTAATCTCGCTATGCTCTGTATGAGGTTGGAATGTAAAATTGCAAGTCTGGAAATTCCCCAGCCACAGCTCTAGGGAGAAGACCTAGTTTAGACCACATACTTTACTGGAAAAAAGAACGTAATGAAACCAAGAGTCTGTCTAAGTGTGCTTTGATCATTAACAGACAATATAACGTATACCAGGTTGTTTTGCTTTTCTTCACTATAATAGCTCCAAATCCTTTAGTTTTGGTTGCAGAGACTTGGTAGCTGCGATGATTCATTTTTATATTGAGCCTAGGCCAATGAGGTGCCCAGTATAGCTGCAGGTCTCAGTTCTCTTTGATCATATTTAAGTATGCCCTGTAATAGCGTATTTAGTTTGAAACCAGTGTTTTACTGTCTTTACATAAGAAAATATTCATAAATTCATTCATAAATACGAAAGAGTCATTGAACATTTGACAACTGCTTTTTAAATTTGATATTCATTACTTGTGCAGACTGTGCCAGGAGAAGGTGTTGCTGCAGAAAGTCATTTAAGTGCTTAACTGTGTTACTTTGAAAGCAGTGTTTTTCTTCTATAGCTCAAAGTGGTCAGTGTTGTATATAGGCATGAGTAACTTAACAAGAGCCTACAATCCTGGGGTTTTGTGTTTTTTGTTTTTTTTTTTTTTTTTTTTTAAATATTTCAGCATTATTTTGGGCACTTTTGTTTATGTTCTCCATCATTTTTCAGAACGTCCTCTGCATTATACAGAGAATGTACTAGAACAAGTTCTTCACTGGAGTTCGCTACCAGAGCCTGGCACTGCATATCTGATAATAAAGAGATTTCTATCAGCAGACATGATAAAACTCTACAATGGTATGTGTCTTTTCTAAAACTTAGTTATTTTATGTGGGGACATGAGGATGGCAATTCTTTTATAGCTGTTTCATTGAGGCAGTGTCCCGGAACATCTGTACTACTAGTACTATATAAAAAGATACTGATTTACTGAGAAATGTGCTATCTTTCTTTGAAAACATAGAAATTATGGATGTTCTTGGTTCTGCAAACTATAAGCTGTTCCATTTGAACATGAAAGTGTGCCGAAACTTTGCATTCAGTTCACATTTTGTGAACTGCTGTGAAGCTTGAGATGGTTCTTTCTTCCATAGTGCAATTCTCTCCCTCTCTGTGGTCTATGTGTATATCATGTATATATAATGATTGCACTACATATAAACCGTATAACATATTTAGAATGATATAAGTATGTTATATACTAATAATGATTTCTATTGTATAATCCAGTGCCTCCAAACTACAAAGCTAATTTCAGTGACATGCTCAAGCAGCTGAATGACTTGGAGAATATGTGGCCTTCAAAATGAGGATGAGGAATTGAGATCAGACCCTTGAAAGGATATATAGCTCAAATACATAGTAGAAAAACATGATTTACAAGCTGCCCTGTTCCTATTAAAAAAAACCAAAACCAAAAAACATAATACCTGGATTTAAATCTCTCATGTAATAGTATGTAGTATTCGCTTTGAGGAAAGCAGGAGTTTAGAAGTTAAACATGTTCAAAACCTAATATCTTGTTCTCAAATAGTTGAAATCCTGTATGCTGACACTCTAAAATGTGCAATGGTGACACATGATTCCTGGTTTAATGCCCATCTGATTTTTATCTACTGACCTTCAAATACATAATCCTTTCTTTTCCTCTCTATACACAATTGTATCTTAGCAATAGGACGAGGGGTAATGGGATGAGACTGGAAGACAAAAAGTTCCATTTAAACATAAGAAAAAACTATTTTACTGTGAGGGTGAGGGTGCACTGGCACAGGCTGCCCAGGGAGGGTGTGGAGTCTCCTTCCCTTGGAGGTCTTTTAAGACCTGCCTGAATGTGTTCCTGTGCAACCTGATCTAGGTGGACATGCTTCTGCAGGGGAGTTGGACTAGATGATCTCTAAAGGAAGTTAGGCTATTATGCTTATTTTTCTGAAAGTAATAACCTTCTCTCATCATCTTTTTTTTCCTGTAAAAGCATATTCCACACATATGAAAAAACCTTAACAAGTGTGATGCTATTCATGACTTTTATGTTTGAGTTTCACTGTCTCTAAAAGTATCATAGCTTTATGTAAGAACTCCCATCACCTCACTTAGTATATGTCAAGGAGTAATCAGGAAAGGGAATGAGTCATAAGGATTGTATGAACTAATGCTCTGAGAAATGCATAAGGATAGGCTAGTTTCTATGTAAAAAATGTAGTATTATTTAAAGGTGAGATCTACTATTTGCCCTTCTCTCCTAATTTCTACAGCCATTTGTTTTCCTAGCCCATCATGGTAATTGTTCACACCAGTCCTATTCAGTTTGGCCTTAGTCTAGACACAATGGCTTTTGACTGAATGTTTACATTTACTGCCTTTAGTATATTCGTGTGTTAAAACAATTAAAACCTTCTTTAATAAATTACATTTGTTTACTGAGTTTGAAGGTAAAAATCTCAGCCACATTGCTGATTATTGCAGTGTTGATCTCTGCAAAGTACATGGCAGAGTAATCATTTCTTCAGAGTGAAATTACCATTTTAAATAACTTTCATATGATGAACATACTTTAATTTCTAAAACATTGCTTTTTTAACTGGAACTTACAATAAAATAATTTTTAGAATAAACGCAATTCTGTAGCAATTTCACCTTGTTAGAATTTTTTGTATCTACAAAGGACTGTAAGTACCAAGGACCTTTGGAACCTCCTAAAGACAGGGAGGGCTCGCTTGCCTCTTATGGCCCCCAGGCAAAACATACAAGACTGTTCAACTTGGGGAAGAAAACAAACATTCGTTTAATCCACCACCAATGAAAACCATAACAAACAGAAAACCACATAGAGTGGCATGATGATGAAGAGCACAACCAGCCCTTTAAGATCATCATCCCCCCACTCCTCCCCTCTTCCCATGCTCAGAGCTCTGATCCAGGTTTCTTTACCTTCTGTCTCCTTGAATAGCACAGAGAGGCAGAGAAATAGGGGTTTCAGGTCAGTCCTTTCCCAATGGCTCCTGCTGCTTGTCTTGCCTCAAGGCAGACTCCTTGCCAATCCTCCCTGATCTAGCATGTGGTCCCTCACAGGCCAGGCAGCCCTGTACTGGCCACTCAGAAGTGTTTTCATCCTGAGGGCTGCAGCTCCTCTCTGCCTCTCATGTGGGTCTGCTCTGCGTCCCACAGGCTCTCCATCATGGCCTGTGCCATGGCTGCCTCTTCACACAGTCTTCTGCCTGTCTGGATGCACTCAGCCAGTACTGCTGGTGGCATTGCCAATGGTCCTGCCATTGCCCTCAACTGTAGGTTGCAGGGTCACAGCCTGCGTTCTCGCCATGGCTTGCAGAAGGGTCTCTGGTGTGGTGCTCCTCCATCCTTCCTCCTTCTCTGACTGTGGGGTCCGCCATCTTGTGCCACTCCGACTTCCCCTTCTGCTGCAGATTTCTCTTCTTAAATAATGATGGCAGAGGTGCCAGTTTGTTCTGGCAGGGCCAGAGGTGAGTTCACCTCAGAGCTGGAGGATGTTTCAAGAACTGCTTACAGGGACCAGCACTGCAGCCCCCTCCGCTGTTACCAAGAAAAACAGTGGCTCTACACAAACTCATGATATTGTTTCTTATAGATAGTGCGTTCTCGTTTTTCATAATTGTTATACTAATTCTAATGTCCATTTTAAACTGATTTCTTATGTTGTATCAAATCAAATATTGTATAGAGTTCCAGATGTATATTTTCCTCTTTGTCAAAGAAAAAAAGTGTTAGTTTATTTGTGTGGATGTGTTTGAGTAAATTTGTGGTGAATTTTCCACTTTCCTCCAGATCTTTAGTTATTCTCACTTGACAATTTATTCCATAGCTTTTCATGCTTGTTGCAGGAGCACTCTTTCAAGTGCTGTTCAGAAGGGCAAGGTGTGCTTTATATTTTGATATAAGAGATTCTTAGTATAGCTTAGCTGTGTTTCAAGACCCTTTTTCTTCTCCTTAGCTGAAAACTTCTTACATTTACTTTTAGAAAAACATGAGAAAATAGATTCATTACAAAGTGTATGTATATGGGTCCTTGAAATTTTGCCAGTCAAGAGTTGTATAATTTGAGTGGGAAGTATTGATTTCAGAGAACAGGGGCTATTATTCAGTGATATCCTTTGAAACACAAACTTCTAAAGCATAGGTGGATCAGTTCTGGATGCAGTGAATGCATTGAGTTCATGGTAGTTGCAAAGTTCTAGAAAGTTTTGCAGGTTTCGTAAAGTCTGTATCCAAAAATTCTGATTAGGGTACTTCCCATATATTTTAGATTTACTTATGAAATACTGACTTCTAAGGAGTTGTCGTGGTTTAGGCCCATCAGGGAACAAAAGACCACGATTAGCCTCAAGTACTGAAGACTTGAGGATTGCTAAAGGGCAGGGAGAGCTTAATTGCCGCTTAAGGTGCAGGACAAAACAGACGAGGCTGCTCGGCTTGGGAAAGAAAACAGAAAATAATTTAATACCAACTAAAACATAAAACCCAAAACAGAACCAAAACAAAACAACACAGAATGGTACAGAGATGAAGAGTCCGACCAGCCCTTTAAGACCACCTGCTCCCCACTCCTCCCCTCTTCC